>KZ344990.1:568627-583697 GCA_002352805.1 Teladorsagia circumcincta
AAAGGGCAACCCTACCAGCTCTGTATTGGGCGAGAAGCAAATACAGGAGGTTGAGAGGGAGACAAAAAAAAGACATTTTGTCCGTTTCATACTTCATCATCCGTCAACTCCCTACCTACAACTTCGCTACCGACCGCTTCAATCCTCAAACTCGTCATGACACTGTTGCTTTAAGTAACACTTCGGAAATCCGTCAACGATGGCAATTTTTGCGACGAAAAAATTGCTGAAGTATGAAACGGACAAAATGTCTTTTTTTTGTCTCCCCTCAACCTCCTGTATTTGCTTCTCGCCCAATACAGAGCTGGTAGGGTTGCCCTTTGTCCAGAACTTATGGTGCATTGAAATTTATTGTTCTGCGAAACCGGCTAAAGTGAACGAATTATTTTCTCTAATTGATGGTCCATCAAGAGAAAGAGAAAGAAGTTGGGTTCAAATGGATTACCTCCTCCCTCCGTTCTTAGACACAAGTCGTCAGATTTCATGAATTTGCTCTGATTAGGAAGTAATTCTGCAATCTTTCGTCTCCGAATGGCTTTCTCACAATTTGGTCGTTCACCTCGAGCAAAGTTCAGTTCTTATTATTGAAATGATCATAGGCTACGGTCCAAAACCCTTCCTTGACTTCCGTGACAGCCCTTGATTGCTACGTTCACAGATTCATAGGCAGGTGTAGCGGAAACCTAATCCATCCTACAGTATTCCTCAACCGCCAAATGGCTTTTGTCTGAGTAGCGTAAGTTATTACCCACAGAAACATATACATTCGCTCTTTAAGTTGGGCATGTCCTAGAGATTTAGTGTCACGAAAAAATCATTCTCGCATGTGCTTTTTGATACTCCTGATGTCATATGATGCCCCGTGTATTGTTTTGCACCCTTCATATAAACCAGAAAGCGCGTGTGATATTGATTTTCCCGTGGTCGCGCAACACTTAGTCTGCAAGTGCGACATGCTTGACCACGCGAAACAAGTGGCGCCTAATGTTTGCTGTAATTTTATAGATGGATATCTGCTTTTTGCAAAAACAGTGAAAAAAAATTAAAGACGCTGCAAAGCAGATGACAGCTGATGTCGGCAACGTTGGGTTGGACTCGATGCTACCCCTAAGGCAGTCGTGGTGTTCTCCTCTGACTCTCACTCGACCATAAGCTCTCCATCCCTGAAAGCTCCAAATTTTCACATCGTCGAACTTGAGTCCTTCAGTATCCACATTACCCGCTATTTCTGCTTTGAGGTGGAGCAATTGCTAAAGTTCCAGATCAATTGTTTGGATTTATGTGAAGTCATGCAGCCCATGTGGCACGGATCTGTTCAAAAAATCCGGGCTCATTGAAACAGCCTCAATAGCTGGGAACTTTTTAACGGACCATTAACACGAGGATTCTTCAACGCATTGAGGACTAAAGGTTAGACCATGCCGTTGAGGGATTGTTCCCATTCAACAACCTCCCACCTCTCCATGATTACTGACTGTGACTACGTAAACCTCCTCCCCCTACCCTCTCCCCTTCGATCTCTTGATTGATTTTTTTCCTCAAGAGCCCAACTATCTTTCAGTTACCAAAAACCTGTCGAGCGGGGTTAGGGTAGTTGTCCGTAGAAATAATGAAAAACCCCCCATGGGGTTTCTCGGAACTTTTAACGTTCCCTGAATCCTTAGCAGATCTCCTTCTCCTCCTCTAAAAATATACTGCCAATCTCACGCGATATGACCTTTTTCCGAGACAGTCAAATGCATCTTATTTCTTCTTTTAGTATCCTATGCACCTAATAATCTGTGGCCTTAGAAAGTGTCTAGAGACGGGCGGAGCTTAACAGTATCGCTTATATGACTATGGAAACTGCGCATGTCTCACCTTTATTAGCAGCTGTAGAATGAGAATGACCGCTCCTGACCGCTGCTCCTCTGCATCTCTATTCCACTATCTATGCAGTGAGGTGTCTGACGTTTCGCTCATCTTCAATGCTCTCTCTTTTCTCTCAATTCTTCTCTCACCTCGGTACGCAGTGTCTAGTAGACTCTACCTCTGTTTGTCTTTTGAGCACGTCAAGCATTCTAGAGGAAAACTATTAGAAGGGCTCACTGCTCTTGCTGTTCGTTTATCTTCAATTTAGACCCTTTTCGCACACTCTTCACCCCACCACCCCTCTCGTTCTTAGGAAGAATAACTCACCACGGTTTCGTGACATGTGCCTTTAGTCCGCTTAAAAATGTAGTTTTGATCATGAGTTCTCGAGTTGTCCTTTGTTTTACGAGGTCTCTTCCATTTTGACCAATATGAATATTTTTATATGTATAGCTTCTCTATGAATATCATCCATATGAATAACTGCGAACACTGAAAGACGAAGTGAATTTTCCTTCAAACACGTGATCTATGGAAATTGACAATATTTTTCTGGGAACCGAAATCTGCAGGCTGGCTAACTGTAGAATTTATATTTGTTTATTTATCTATTAATTCTTTATTATGCACTCTGGTGCACCATTTGCATAGGTGTAATATTGGAAAAAATAACTCAAATAATACAAGGAAAAATGGAAAAACGAACGGCGAAGCAACCCGCGGAAGAGCTCAAAAATCATCTGAAAAATAAACAAAGATGGTGTACATCTCCTGTCGACAGATGGATTAGCCTCTTTACCTTGGCATACTTCTGTTGTCTCTGTTGTCTTTCATTATTTAGTCCACCATACCTGATCAGTGTGGCATTAGAAATTCAGGCCATTTGAAATATGCTTCTGTTTCTAAACAGTAATATGACCGCGATTTTTCTCAACATAATCAACTTATTTTTGAAAATAACCAGTTTCCTCTTACTGTGTTGTTACTTTTTCTCGTCGCCACTTCTTCGTATTTACGCCGAAAAATTTCCTTTTCCTATCCGCGTTTCAGATGACGATTTCGAAACTTGCCTTCTCCCTGGCCCTTCTGATCCACATGACAGGTGCATTCATTTTGTGTGCTATTTACAAAGCTAAATTCTCTTCCAAGTTTCTCCGGTGTGTCATCTAGTAGGAGGAGGCATGAGCCGCGACTCTCCACAGAGAAACGAAGCCTCGCGCGGGTGTAAGTGGAAGCAAATCCACTCACGGGAATTCCCTTCCTCGCAAGTATTGGAATCTGTGGCGCAATGTCTATTGCACCACATGCCCCTCCCCACTCCTACTGAGACCCTTCATCTGAGCCCGATTCAATCAAAAATAGCCATCGTTTATTTGTTATGCTCGCCGACGGCAGCCTTCCGACGTCAGAGAGGGCGATCTCGGTAGTGCAATGGATTAGTATGGCGTTCAAAACGCATGATCCCGAGTTTGAATCCTGCCTGCAGTCAAAGACTTCCCATGACGAAGCGCTTGAACAGAACGTTTCCTATTGAGCCTTGGTCCATTGGAAACAAGCAGTAACTATGGCAACGCTCAAGTTTGAGTGCGAACACCACAAAAGTCTTCTCTTGCTGGAGTTCCGCGTTCAATTCGCACTACCTCTTACATTACTGTTCGCACCAAAGGGCTCATTCTAGCCATTCATTTGAATTATAGCCCATCTTGGAAATCAAGAAGAGCGTCGAGTACAGGCTGCATTTCACAAGTGGCGACGGTTGAAAAAAGCGTCCTTTTTTTCCTTGCCGTCCTCACTTATGGTGTGTGGCCTGCACTCGATGCTCTTCTCGTTTTCCGAAATAGAGAGTGCTACAGTCTAACGCTAACGTCTCTTCGTGTGTGTGTCATACTTATTTCATAAGTTGAAAATACTACATTTTTCACTGAAGGGATACTGAAAGCGGTCTCAAAGATATACTATAACGCCTACTATGAAAAGACTGCCCTTCAGTAATCCACGTAGAGATGGTTAGTGGTGCAGGAATGAAGAAAAAATCATGAGAAACAGCCCAGCAACCGAAAATAAGACTTCCTCCTTGCCCGTTGACTTGTGCTTTAGGCTATTCTCATCGGTGCTAACCTCATCAATGCTGATGCTCTCTCTGCTGGACAGCTAAAGTCAGATGGTGAGGGGTGGGCGGGCTGTGGCGCGAGCGGCATGGGTTTCGCCATGCTGGATGGCTGGAGTGTGCGTAATGAACCCTTTGCTGCGGAGCGTGCATCGTCCCGCACTTTTAAGGGACCCCCTGTTTTCTAAGTAGGTATATTTTCGCTCCTTCAACCTCTGACTTCGTGCTCCACTAAGGTGTACCCCGTAATGAGGCTAACCATAAGCGAACCAGTCTGTTCCGAAAAGGCGTAGGAGGATTTGGCGCTCGTGCAGGTGATGCCATCAAACTACCATCTATTCGAGTAGCGGAGAGGGTAGGGGGAAAATGTTCAGTGAAGCTGCAAATTCAATTTCACCAATTTTATGCCTCATTCACTAAGCCTTCAAATCCAATTTTACCTGTTTACTCCTCATTCACTGAGCTTCCCTAAGATCGTCAAAAATTCGCCAAAAACGACCCCAAATACCACCACACCACCTCTTCAATTTTCATAGATAAGTACGACTCCCGTTCATACTTTCCCAGAACATGGTCAGCCTGCTCAACCTTAAATACGTCTCCCCTCTCACAATCCTCATCGAAATCCTCTCCCCACCCCGAATTTCGACTTGTTCTAACGGACGGACTCTGCTTGCACGAACAACTTTTGGTGTTTTCTCAGCGCTAGTGGTATTTTGCGGAGTCCTCAAAGGTCTGGTTGGTAACAATTCTAGACGGCCATTTCGAATGAATAACAGCAGCGGCGCCGTACTGGTAGCTATCGGTTAGAATTAATTGAAATCTTAATCGAGAAATCAGCTCATCATTGCCAAGCAGCTCATCGAAGATGGCAATCATTCACGAAATGACATCATTCGTAGAGCGATGATCAATCCTTTACAACCGGTTCAGTTCAACATTTTTATCATCACTAGTAATAATCTTGAGTACAACAAGTAAAGTGCTCAAGAAAGTAGTAGAGCAGAAGCAGAGCTAGAAGCAAAATTATTGTAGGGAAATTTCTGCCGTGGGCCGCCCACGGGCCATACGGTCCCACGCGACCGACTTGATGTGGCCCGCCGGCGGGCCATACGGTCGTCAAAGGGTCAAAGCAACAGTCTCGGCAGGGTCGAAGTGGGCGTGGCGTACGGGAACTCACCTCTTCTTGCCACCCGTGGAGATTCGTCCACGATCGCGATTTGCCCCGTGAATCGACTTCAAATAGTCCCTGCGGACCGAAACGTTCGCAAAAGTCGATTGGGCTGTACGCCACGCTGACTTGTACGACCTTGCTGAGACTGTTGCTCTAAGGCGATCAAATCAAGCTGGAAACCTGAGCACAGTGTCGGGCGTCCATCCAATTAGTTTCGATGTGGGAGACCAGATTCAACCTTTAGAGAACGGAAGTCGTTGCAACGGTTTGGCTTGGAAAGCTAGAAGGGATTGCCTCGAAGAACAAGTAATTTCTCCCCAAATTATGACTGCTTTTGGGATTTTTGGTGCTTTCTTTTTCCTTTTTACTGCTGTTTTCATTTTTTATTCTCACTAGATCCCCAAAATTTTTGAAAAAAAGACTTCGTTCCAACGCTTCAACCCTGCAGCCGTTAAGACTCTCCCACGTCGTCTGTTTCCAAAAGAATGGACAAAGAGAGCTTCTCAGAGAGTACTTTGGAAAGCATTCTAGGTCCGAAAATGGCGCTTTTATGCTTATCTCTGTTGCTGGAGAGCCCAATAAAGTGCCCTCTCTCCTTGAACCCAGTTTCACCGATAAACTCAGTTGGAGGCGCCATGTTGTAGCGGAAATTGTCGCGAAATCAGACGCAGACATGAATTAAAAACGGCCGTTGGTCGAATCAGAGGCGCCAAGGATTCTGATTAGTCACAAGTGTTACAAATAGCGCATTAACGACGGTCTTCGCTCCTAAGCAAGACCTCCATGACAGACCGTCTTCATGTAAACATTAAACTCTCCTTCCTATAAACATCCTTTGTTACGAAGATCCTCTCCTGTGGTCCAACAATGCTCGCTTTCTTAGGCCTCTTGAACACATGTTTCACGAGTTGATACATTTAGTTCACGGTTGACACCATGTCATGAAAAAAGTCTCCAAAATAATTCCTATTTGGATGTTCAAATTAGAATTTTGGCTTTAGTCCTCCTAAAAGCTAGCTCTCCAGCGCTACCTCTTATCCGTAACATTTTAATATTATGACTTGCTGCCTTGGGCCGATGTCAGACTTTGCGAATTGAGCGATTCGCTACTAGCGATTCGCCAGCGCCCGCGGTCGCGTTGCGGTACCAGCCCATAGAGTAATCCACTGGCCGCGACGCGACCGCAGACGCTAGCGAACGCTCGAATCGCAAAGTCTAACATCGGCTTTGGTGGTACTTCTGCATCGATTGTCAGATCTAGTTCAGGTCCTTAGCCTCCTAGGAGCAAAATTTTGTGAAGTAATTGAAATTTTAGCGCAATCTATAACCTTAGCGCTATGCACTAGCCCCTTGCAGATCCACCAAAATCTTTCTATGCAACATGTGACTCATTCTAAGCATGGGTCGCATTTTTAGCGAGTAAGAAGGGGGGTTAAATCAATGCATATACGAAATTTGGGGTTGCTGAATAATATCTTTTCGCTTCTTTCTCTGCATTTAAAATGAAACTACAGTCTACTCAATCTTTTGAAAGGATATGCAGCCCAAAAAACTGTATATCGTCAACAAAAAATTGTTTAGAACAAATAATTGTCGTTTTTTCCCCATTACTCCAAGGTATTCAGAAATAGGGCTCAGAAAACAGAATATTCTGGCGGGAAAAGTCAACTTTTTTTGGCGAAGGCTAAATTCGGTTTTCAAAAAGGCAGAGGGATGCTTCGGGACATCCGCGCTATATGAAAGCATGATGGATGACGCATTTCCTCAATACCTTTTCGAGATGCGGCCGCATTTTACTTTGCCTTTTGTACATTCGTAGTGGGAATTCTAACGCGATTAGACTTATACAATGACTTGCAAGGGCCAGCCGATTTACTGATTAGGGTTTTTATCCTGACGGACAAGTCTGGTACCAAAAACCGACCCCGCAGGGATGGAATGCTTGGTTAGCCTGGATGACGGACTCCCCAGGAGTTGATCCCGCGGTGGTAAGCAGCGCCATTTGGCACTACACCACTTCCGCCCCATCTGCACTATACAACGTTGAAATTCTTCAATCAACTGCTCGGTCTAGAAGGGCGACTTTGGCTAGAAAGGCACTCAGCGTTCAATACCGGAATGTCTTTGGAAGATTTGAAGGAAATGGATATTGAGAGAAATGTTTGTAAAAATAAGACTTCAGTGAAACTCTTTGGAAAGCTTGGTTCGTGGCGTGGCTCATGTCTTGCAATTGAATAAGCGCTATCAACGATGGAAAAACTACGAGAACTGAGAAGCTTTATCTGCTCCCCTTTTCCATTTTTATTGCTACTTTTTCATTTTTTATTTTCCCCTTTCTTAGATCGAGTGGGGAGTTGTATGTACCAGCCCAATGCAGCCGAAAGCAAAAGCACCATGTGGATTACAGAATTTTTGTGAGATCGACGGAAACACACAGCGCGGCGAGGAGAGGGAAAACGCGGGAAAGCACGTTGTATAAGGGAGCAGCGACTCAACATCCGATGCGATTGATAAGAATGGCAGCGATTGCAGCGGTCAAGGAGGTCCTTTGTTGCGCACTTTCAAATCGTGACATTGCCACCGCCATTGTTATTGGGAATCCTCTGACTCACTCAAGGATAGGATTCCTTCAAGGTTCTGATCGCGACCTGTACCTTTAAGAAAGGTTTAGCTTTCACAATAATTAAAATGTGGCGATTTCTCCCAAATTCCTGTTATCGTGTTGAATCGACCAGAGCTCAGAGTACTGACGTCTTTTGGGGGACTCTGCCAACAACAGCAACAACTATTTCATCATTATGCATAATTTTGTGCAGTTGACCTTTCTAATACAGTGAAATTGCAGAGATGAGAAAAGTCGATCCCAATAGTGAGGAGGACTACTGGGATACAATCAAGGCGGACAAAGTTCAAATTCCTGTTCAAATCACATCTCAAGGGTAGGTTATACCGTTTTCCCTCATGCCATATCGGGCTGAAATACTTCAAAATGACTGTTGAACTTTTATAGTGAATCATGAGTTACTTATTCAGATGATTATGAGCAGCAATTTTTGAGTCAATTTAATGTTTAGATAGGTTATTTCCAGAGAAGTCAACTCACCACCATCTGAACCTTACTTGAAGGTCGTCTGCATTTCTGACACGCACGACCAGCTCGATTTGGTCAAGGTAGGTGTGTTAAGGCTTTCTCTCCCTATTTAGGACCAGAGGATCTTGGAGGAAATGCACAAGTACACGGCAGGAGACCCGTCGCGCAGACGGGAGAGCGGACGAGTCGCAACGCGTAATGCAGTCGGCTTCAAATCGACCAGAATGTACATCGGTGCACCGCACATCACACAACACGTGCTTGACTCGCCCGCTGACTCCTCTGCGTCTCTACTTTCTCGCCGCGCGACGGGTCTACTGTCGGGTACCAATGTGCATCCACTGCATTTCTTTCCTTTTCTTGCTTTTCTCTTCGTTGCTTCCAATTTTCTTCTCAGGACATTCCTGATGGTGATGTGTTACTTCACGCTGGTGACATGACAAATTACGGGTCAGAAAAAGAGCTAAGGAAGTTCAACGAAGAAATAGGTGCGTCAAATTTTGTCTCAGAACAATATGATCATAGCTTGATTTCTAGCAGCCTCGAAAGAAATAAAATGGCCGCCTGTTGGCAATGGTAGCGAATGTGTGAAATGTGCACTTAAACTCATCTGGGGTTAAGGTCAAGGTTGGACCGAGCATGAGTGGACAGATACTATTCAATAATTCTGAACTAGGCTCTTCTGCGTTGCCCAATCAATAATACTGTTTTCAAGGTAAACTACCTCATAAGCACAAGATCGTTGTTGCTGGAAATCATGACTTGGGTTTTGATGACACAGAAGATCTCAACGAACGCCTTCCACAATACCAGGGACAAGGAACGCCCAAAGGTTATACCTTGTTGACAAATGCTACCTGGTTACATGACAAAGGAGTCGAGGTATGTAGCAATACATATTTATCAAAATTAGATCTAGTGTATCAAACCATCTAACTGTGCCGAGTAATCTTAATGGTCATGATTTTGTTTTGCTGGGGAGAAATACACTATTTTCAATTGGTTGGTCGCTTTCCATAGACCATTGCTGGGCTTGGAACGCATCCAGATATCCTTTTTGAATGGTGGTCGGATGCATGGCGTACTCCGCACTGCATCTCAAAATTTGGACCCTGGAAGTTCGAACTCGGGCTAGTTTGGGTCGTCGAAGTGCCCCAATGAGTTCTAGTCCTCGCACTATTCACACCCCTCCCCCAATCCCATTTTTCAAAAAAAAAAAACTCGGTAAAAAATAGTTGAAGGTGAGTGAAATTCAGATCGATGGTGTGACATTCTATGGCTCTTCATGGCATCCACTTTATGGATATCCCTTCTATCGTCCTCGTCCTCAACTTGAAGAAAAATGGAAGAGGTTGCCGTCCAACCTAGATGTCCTCATCACCCACACACCTGCTCTGGGTAAGCTATGTCATCCTATCAATTAAGCATCACATACAGGTTTATTTAAGTTATTGATCGAACGATTGATGTTCTTTATGATTCACTAGGGAGGTGGGAGTGGTGCCGCGTACCGCTCTCACGGATCCGTAGTCAAGTTTCGGATCGAGTCTTGGTCGAACTTATCAAACCTTCCATCCCTTTGAGGTTTGAAGGTGGCGATCAGGTTGGCTGGGGCGATGCGGTTGTGTTGACGTCATTGAACGGGAATGGTGGACTAGATCCCGCAGCGCACTGATGGGAGGGGGTGTTGTTGGGACCGCCTCACAGTGCTCTTCCACCAATGACCTTCAGTGACGTCATGGAACCGCACCACCCTCCAACCGTCGTGATCTTGCCCTTTATTTTGCACTAGATCTGTCTGATCTAAGCAGATGGCCATATTTCAAAATAGGTTGTTGCTTAGAGTCGTAGTGTAGGGTTGGTTGCATTCAAATGCTGCTACGATTCTGAGTGGAAATAGAGTGCCTGGCGCATCCCGATGAGCGATTAATCGACATTGGGTTTTTATTATGCTTCGTTGTTTCACTCATGATGAGTTAACATCCCTTTCGCTGGTTCCCCTTCACAGTGGAGGCCGCTATTATTTATATTGTACGTTTCAGGTTATCTGGATACCTTTACTGAAACGGAACCTGAAAGATGGGGTTGCCGTTATCTTCTCAAAGAGATCGAAACAAGGGTGAAACCCAAGTAGGTTTGATTCGTGTTTTCTTTTTCTCATTGATGAGTTCGATGTTGTGCAGCATTGGCTTCTACTCAGCCGACTAATCTATGAATGTAGCTGAATTAGGTGTTCATTTGAAGGCATGCCCCAGGATCAAATTGGTCTGGACCTTGCGCACGGACACGAATGTATTGGTGCGATAAGGGCCGGCAGTTAAGGAGGAAGCGAAAGAAACCGTGTAGAACGTCCAGGTTAAAGGCTCGCCCATCTCTGTAATCAGCTGTGCTGAAGCAATGAGAGACTAAGCTGGGGGATGAGAGTATGAGGTGAGATAGCGCTACGGATGAGAGGGTGCCAGACAACAGCCTGATAAGACAAAAAAAACTTTGCAGCTTCAGCAGCTCGGTTTGCAAGGCCCTAGCGCTCTCTTTAAGTGATCTCCGTCCAGATGAATGGCTCATCTGTGATTGTGCCCAGGGTGCTTATCCTGCAGTCCGAAGGGGAGCGTCCCCACGACTTCTCCCTGGGGTGTGTCTTTAAGTACCACCAACGGCAATGTGGTTGGCTTTTTTCTCGCTTTTCATAGATGTGATTTGTGCCTGCGATCGATCTGTAGCGGATTCAAAGATTCTTCGAAACATTACGGAGAAAAAGCACGGCGCATTCTATGAGGAGCTGATTTCTGAAGCTGTACTGTGTTTGATGTGACGAGCGACAATTCATGACGCCACTCGTGGGCATATTCTCGGTTGCTGGAAGAAGAAGGCTAACGTATCATTTTTGTGGCGCGATGTCGGCACTACCCGTATGCATGCCGACCCTTCTACCTTTTTCGCGCCAGCGCTTCAGTCCAGTGGCCTGAGCGTTGGTTAAGAATTTAATGCTGACGCTCAAGTTTATCGATATCATTCAAGAGCGAGTCTTCATCTGGGGACACTGTGACGTGCACGCGCGTCACATTACCACTTGGATGAGACACTTGGGGTTTGATTTGTGTGTGCTTTAATATTGCGGCGTTGTCCGTCGCTGTTATCGGATCCAGACAATAGTGTGCTTACCATCAGTAACGGAATCATTGAAGGAATGAGAAGATAGTCGTGAAAAAATATAAAAAGGTGCCCAGGATTAAACACCATAGGCTGTCGTTGATGTGGTGATATCATACCATAGTTCAATCCGATTCTTTTGTATGTGAAAAATCATTTTTCAGGTTCCATGTGTTTGGTCATGTCCATCAGGGATTTGGAGCATTGTCGAATGGAAATACGGTAAGTCTAGACACTATGCCCACACAATTACGCAGGGGTCGCGATCTTACATGTCTTAGGAGCCTACTTGTACCCTCGTGTATCCTGAAAATTATCGCTTGGAATACCATTAGTACATGGGGCGGGGTCTACCGTATGTCGGGTCAAGTTCAGTGAGGGTAGCATTTGCTTATTCTCGAGGAGAGTTGTATTTTCGGATTTGACGGGGTCGGTGATTAATTTGAAGGAGTTAGAGAGGGTAGGGTTGATCTCTGGATTTCGGTGTTCACAATTTTTCGATTTAAAGTGCAGCATGGAATGGGTGGAATCGCTCAAATTGCTGTTTTAGAAACTCTTTTCCCCCTCCTTTCCACTGCACCTCGGGAGAAATTGGAGGCGGGGGGGGGAAGGGAAGTTGAGTGTGTCATGTGATATCAGAATCAAATACTGTAGAAATATGATGAAGTGGTGGTCATGTGGAGAGAGTCCTACAGAGATTTTCTCTAGTAGTCTTGGTGAAACCATCCCATCAATGAAGGGATCGTAAAAATTTGTGAAATATTCAACAGGCAGTCGACCTTGCCCAGAGGGGGTTGGGGCGGATCGATACAGTGAAAGATGTCGCACTGTGGTCCGTGAACCCTCAACTATTCTCCCGCCCCTCCCCCTCCCTTCTCCCACCCTTTCCCGCTCCCTCTAGCAGACGAGAGCCACAAATTTTGAAACATAGACAATATTGCTGAAATAATTTTTTTCGAAAACTGAAAAAAAGTAAAATGAATTCAAAAAAAATTAGTTGAAAAAAAAGGAAAAATGATTTTTGTAAACCTGTGATTCATGGGTACGAATTAAATGAGCAAATAAGGTTTCTTATGGTTTTATTATCTGTATTTTAGCATATTTTTCCGATCCCTCGGATTTTTTGCCCACATTTCAGACATTCATCAATGCAGCTCAAGCGTCAAAAAAGAACAAAATCAGCAACAAGCCTTTGGTGTTTTACATCCCAAAAAAATGAATTCTATGATTTTTGAGATTTTTCTAGACGGTGTACCTGTTATTGGATGACTCCTGTGTTGTGTCCTGTGTTTTGTATTAATAGTATTTATATGCATATAATAAAAACGGTGAATTCTTTATTCCTTTGTTGTTGAAAGTGTGAATAGAAGACCGTCAGTGTTTTCCGTTCTCCCTTACTTCAAGGAGAAAGAAGAAGGGTGGTACTAAATGCCTGAGCAAATCAAGCTAATTGTACACATTGGCCGCGGTAATTAACCTGTTTGGAATACGTTGCACGGTGCAGAGGCTACATCTGAAAAGACTACCCAGGTAGCTTTGCGCAGAGGCGATAACGTGACCAATGAGGCTTTGCCGAGGTGCGTTTATTGCTGGTTGAAAACTTTTCCCAATTGCCCGCGATGGCCCCTGAAACATGGGTGTCATACGCAATTTTTGAACGCCCCTAGGGGGCAGAATTTGTTGAGAACACCTATGGGAGTAACTCTAGTAACGGCGCATCCATTCTTGATATATTAAATCCACTTGTATGACATAAGATTGCTTCTCAGATTGCGGTTATACTGATCTTTAACGCCCTGAAAAGCTAAATTAGGTTTCAGCAAGGCACTCTCTATATTCACACAGACGTGCTCGCCTTTAACGTTAACCATAGCCCTTCGTTAGCAAGCTGAACCATACAGGGCTTTTTTAGTGCATAAATGAGCTCGAAGGGTGATGGCTGGTTACTGTATCTCCGGTAGACCGGTGGCCCTTCCAATTACATGGCTGCATCACTATATCGTAGTCGACAGTTCAGCTTGAGATAAGCAAACCAACCCTTTGTCGTTTGTGCTGGGGCCTTATGCTGAATGTGAGGCGGGGATGGGATCCCAGAGATCGACGGACTACTTGAACTTGATTGGTACGATAGGAGAGTGATGACGCAAGCGGTGCAGCAACGCCCGCAGTTCTGCCAAAAGGGCTGGTTTGCTTACCTCAGGACCAACCCTTGGAGAGAATACGGTCCAGCGTTCACTCGTATGCCTGTCCACTCTCAAGGCTTGGTCCTAAAATGAATCGGTCTAAAGGACCGAGTTGAAGTAGCCCGTCGACCGTTCAGAACCCCTTTCCCTCTCCAACATTCAGCATACGGCCCCAGCAGAAACGCCAAACGGGCTGGTTTGCTTATCTCGTTCAACTTTGCCACCCGAAGCGCTTTCAAGGTAAACAACTGTTACAAGCGCTCGAAACACCTCGTTCATCTGATAGGTCCTGTCACTATTAACTGCGAGCAAGCGTGAAGGTGACTAACTCGTAGCTAACGTCACTCGTTTTTTTTTCACAAACAAATTATCGACTGTGAATGGGTAGAAGATTTTGATTAAGCTCAACTCCGACATCCACGCATTTAACTAGGGACTGGGCGAGACCGCCTACTGTATTTGCCTTTGCGGGCATGAAACATAAATTTACTAAATAGCCTACTATATGAATCAGAAAGAAGAATTCATTACAAAAACAGAAAAGAAACCTATTAGATGAATCAAAGAGAGTAACAAAAGAATCAATAATTTACAATTGCTGTCACTTATTGACCGGCTTTTGAGCATTATTCTGAATAGTGAGCCTACAAATTTCACCAAAGTTTTGCGCTTTGAGGGTGCGTTGGCAAGGTGAGGCGAAAAGTACGTTATATGCGGGAGTCTGATCTGACCGGACCAATCGAGTACGTTTAACGCGGTAGCAGAGCCGTGCGGAATACGCTGCATGGTGCAGAAGGTCCTGCTGGGAAGACCACCCAGGTAGCTTTGCGCAGAGGCGATAACGTGACCAATGAGGCTTTGCCGAGGTGCGTTTATTGCTGGTTGAAAACTTTTCCCAATTGCCCGCGATGGCCCCTGAAACATGGGTGTCATACGCAATTTTTGAACGCCCCTAGGGGGCAGAAAGTACTGTAGTTGGAGGGAGGTCCATGAGTTCTTCGAGGAAGTGCGATTCCCGATCCCCTGTTTCGAAAGTTATTGCGGAGGTGGGGAAGGGAGGGGGGTAAATAAACCTAATAGACGACAGATGTTCAGGCTTTGCAGACTTCTAGACTTCTTCCCAAAGTTTGCCCCAAAGTGTCAAAAATTCACAAACGGCCACCTCTGCCCGCATCATGACCCCTTCAACTTCCATAGATACGAGCCCCACCCCTAACTAAATTAGGCTTCGCCAACTCCAAGTACACCCTCCCCCCATAAGTCGCATCCCCTGCCTCCCTTGACCCTGTTGCGTGGCAATGATCCCCCTCGGTGAGAAGTTCATTGCTTCTACGAAGCTCATAGTATTAACCACTTTAGGCGGAAGAAATCTTAACAGCTGTTACAGACTACCTTGTTTCATCTCTCCGAGTATCTATATTAATTAGTGTATTTATACGTTCTGATATTGGGAAGTTGCCTTACTGGGAAAGTACGATGGAACTCAAACGTGGCGTAACCCAAAATAAAATATT
>KZ344990.1:583936-599418 GCA_002352805.1 Teladorsagia circumcincta
CTTTCACATTTGGATAGACTACCTCATCAACTCAATCCTGAATTTTGCCTGTAAGGTGGAGTTTGGTGCAATAGTTACTGTCGTCTAACGTAATCCCCATTCATGGGGTACGAGTTGAGAGCAATTTGTGTGAATCATTTTGCTTTCAGAAATCCTGAGTTTCCTTCCTTCCCTTGCGAAATTGCAATTACTGTAGGTGATACGAGCCATTGCACCAAATAGCCCTCTTTTTCAGATAGACCCTTCCTTTACTACCACAACAGTCGAAGGGTCGATGAGCAGCCCTACTTTCACCATTTTATCACAACGTTCAAGTGTCGAACTTTCTAGCTAACAAATATCTGCCTAAAAATTGTGATGTACATAAAAGTCGTGGAAAAAGATAGCCGAAATGATTGTTTTGTAAAGATTCTGCAGAAGACTTGCCTTGTAGATGTCAAGCCTTCCTGTAGGGGGAGAAATGGGAAGGGGGGGGGGAGGACGGTGATAGGCCAATTGTCAATTCTTTTATGCCTATGGAAGCCTCAAGTCAGATTTCCATTTTTTGTTCTTTTTCTACGGAATAATTGCCGTTTCACTGAATCTACAATTATTGCAGGGCATCACCGAAGTGGTTTGGCGAATTTTGTCTTTTTGAAGTGAAGGATTTGATGAGCTAGGAAAGAAATGGAGCCATCTTCTGTTTCCAAGAAGTGTAGTTACGATTATACCTCAGGCAGTCCATGAAGTTGAGGTAGAGGTGGTCAGTGGTGCAAGGATAAAGAAAGAAGCAATAAAAAACAGTCTAGCACCCAAGAAATGGGGCCCACTTTTGCCCGTCGACTTCACATCAGGAGTGTGTCATTGGTGCGGACCTCATCAACGCTAACGCTCTCTCCAGAGGCCAATGTCAGACTTTGCGAATCGCTAGTAGCAAATCGCGCGATTCGCAAAGTCTGACATTGGCCTAACAATAAGTGCGAGCCAGAAGGCGAGAGGGTGGGCGTGCCGCGGCGCTGCTCCGCCCACATCGGTGGCGCTCACAAATAGCATTTGACCGCTTCTTTCGCCAATATGCATCCACTTTTCCCGGCCTCGGCCCTCCATGAACCACCTATGATATGGCGCGACAACTTCCTACAATCGAGTTACGATGTTTTGTGTGAAACCCCAACTACTTTGGCGCATGCCACGCCCACAAATAACAGTTGGTCTACTTCCCTTCGCCGACCGCTATTCCCTCCTCTTCCGATCTGTAAGACTTCACGGAACCGAATCATAAGTTCAGGGAAAACTCCACATTAGTGCACACCCCACCCATCAATAACATTTGACCTCTCTTCGCTGTCGGGCTCGATCAATTCTTCCCCCCCCATACTCCAGAACTTCTTGGGACAGAGTTATGAGTTTTTGTCGCAAACTCCGCCCACTTTGGTTGGATGACAGTTGACCTCCACTCCTTTACACACCTCTGTCCACCTTTTTCCCGGACTCCGAGATCTCGGAACCGAGTTAAGAATTTTCGTCGCAAACTCCGCCCACTTTGATCATGCCCCGTCCCCGATCACAGTTGACTTCCCTCCTCCACCCACCTTTATACACCATTCTCCAGCTCCCTAAGACTTCTCCGACCGAAATTATGAGGGCTTGTAGAAAAGCTGCACACTTCAAAGCGCGCTCCGCCCATTGTGGGCGGGCCTCCACCTACGTCACGCATGCCAGAAACACCTTAGGCATTGCTCCCCTACACTTACTTTTTTTCTGGAACCATAGACTTACGTCTCTCTCATTCGTTGTGACTTACTAATGCACACCTTTAAACACTTTTTAGCCCACCTTCGAGGTCGGTTTGTTACTGAAAATGAAATCTCAGTCGTCAGCACAGTTCATTACGATGCACGCCACGCCCACTGTAGGCACAGGGGGGGGGGCAAAAAAAGAGTCACCTTGCCCATGACGCACATCATCAAACTTTTTGTTGCAAAGACTGCCGCTATAATTCGGAGTTTTGCTTCGATATATTCCTTAGCTGTCCCCACATAAGCGAAAGCAGGCCCACCTTCTTCACTGCCTTCACCGTATCCAGAATATGAAGTCATCCGTCATCACCGTCGAGCTCAAGGAGGCCTACAATAATCGCTCCATTCTGAAGCTGCTTCGTATTTTCTTCAATCGGATAAGTGGTAAATAGTTCATCAGAGACACTAGCTGTGACTGTACAAAATAGCTTTTGACTAGCGTCTCGGAGTCGTCGTAATAGTCTATGGTTTCTCGACGACCTCGTTGAGATCGTACCGTGCATCATGTTTCCGTGGGAAAATCTTCTGATGTCGTCGGTGTAGAGGAACTCTGTAATTTTTCTAATGGGATAGAAAGTGCTCTTCAATATGCAGTTGGGCTCAATTGGTTTGATTTTGGAAAGGAGCAATTTATTTTGCTTCAAACATGGGTGCAAGTGACTCCTTTTTTGGCACATCCCTGTGTACTTGTGATATTAATAGGTTTCTAAGTCCCATCACGACAATCCTTTTCATTATTGCTTGATTCAGAAACAGAGTTCGTTCGGGATTTTCGACAACTTTTCGGGTCGTAAGTCCCTCTTCAGGGTCATGAACATTGAACGAATTTGTGCCTATAACTATCATTTGTTCCCCTCTTATCTTCTTCTTGTGCTGAAGTCGGGTAATTATCAATCATCTCGCTGTCTACTTCTTTTACACTTCTACAAGGTGGGTGTGCCTTTAAGTTTTACCCGGCTTGCCACTGTAATCACGCCGTGATTACAGTACTTGAGATGGTCCCATTATGAGAAGCGGTTGTTGTACGTCGGTGCAGACCATACACTACAATTGCGATGGCCGCGAGAGAGTAGCAATGTCAACTGCCATTTTCTCACCACCGTCGTTAACTGTAGTGCATGGTCTGCACCAGCGTCTTTCTGGTTTACTGAAGGAGAGAGTAAGTATTATGTGTTCTGAACCTAAAATTTCGTTGTTGTAAACGAACTTGATGAAAAACCCAGTGAAATCGATCTGATCTTCCAAGTGAACCTACGTAATACCAAATTTAACACATTGGCGACAGCGCGCGTTTTGGCTTTTTCGGCCAGGTGGGACATTAACAGATTGGCGGGCGCTATCTCTGAGACGCGCAACTGCGTCTCCACAATCTTATGAGTCCAGGGGCCGGGTGCAGCAAGCCCCACCTAGGGGATGGGTACCCAAGACTCTGCGTCTCTGCTCTGTCGATGACGCAACTCTCGTGCTGAGGAATAGGGGCAGGGTCCAAGGTTGCAGGGTTTTGGGAACCCATCCCCGGGTCGGGGCTTGCTGCACCCGGCCCCGGGAAAACGGGCCGGGGCGCACCTGCGGGCTTCTAGGGCACGCTTGTTCTAGTTCGCGGTCGAATGCGTACAACAAAGTCGATCCGGGACGGCCATCCGCAGGATAGCTGCGAGGGTGAAGTGTTGCCGGCGCTCAGTATAGCGCGCGGGTTTGCTCGACGCATGCTCTTCTCCTGAGAGAGCGCAGAGAAAACGAAAGTGGGAGGCGAGCACACGTACAAGTCGATGACACGTGAAATTGCGCGCCCCAGCCCCAACGACGAGAGGATTACGGTATACCGCCCTATGTTCATGAACTTATAATCTTCTTCAATGTCCAACAAGGTGCGTTTTTTCGAACTCAACACTAAGAACAGCGAAGCGAGGGTAAAGTGGGAGGGGAATCAGTGGGCAATGGTGCACATAGCCTGTTTGCGACCTCTGAACGAGATAGTGACAACATTAGCGCAAAAGGAACTGCTATAAACCAAGGGAAATGTGGTCAGTTAAGGGAGGTAAAAAGACACGAAGGTTACTTTAAATGCGACAAAAGTGGAATGTGCGCGTGTAGACTATCTTCCTTGAAGGGCGCATCTGAGCTGTGCAGAACGTCGCCCACTCTAGCCTCTCCTGGCCACTCAAATCGCACGAAACGAGCAGGTAGTCACTGTGTTCAGCCTATCTAGCCATTTCATGAACCGCGCCGTTTGTAGTTAGGCCAATATATGATCTAAAGAATAAGCACAAACAACTTGAAAAGAAGCCGCGCGTACGTTTCACGAAGAAATGGCAAGGGTGAGACGCGCAACCGCGTCTCGACGTCCAACGTGCTCTGCAAAGTGAGACGCACAACAGTGTCTCAATGTCGTCAGTGTGTTAAAATAATTGGCCTTGAAGATCGCAGTCCTCAGTGACGTTAGAAAACAGCAGATTATAAGGAATAAGGCGACAGCTCACTGTCGTGGAAGAATCGGAACCTTGACTTGAATTGCGCAATGTAGCCCAGAATCAATCCGTAGACAGTCCTCTGAGTCTTCGGACAATTTTTCACTGGATCAGGTGATAGCGCCTGTGGCTTGCCCTTTATATGAGTATGTCGAGCGGAGTCTCTCTGGTGCTATATTACTTAGGATGGAGAGTTGCGGACCCTTTAGTGGTTACAATATGTCCACAGGATAAATCGAGACTCACGATGTGATTGATGGGCCGAACCATCGCTATCAGCGAAACGATGTTGTTGCTATAATACTTAAAACTTTCGCGACAATGTCAGCCACCGGTGGCTGATATTGCGCAGTAATCTGGAGGCGCTGGTCCGAACGAGCAGTCTTTGAAAATCACGCTCGGTCGTGAGTGGGTTAACCGGTATGGGGTTAGTATGGAAATTTCTGAGGTATAGTAATCTTGTAGAAATAGACGACAACCTGTCAGATCCAGTTGCTACCACAATTTTTGAAAGCCACTGTGGGGCAAGATTTATTTATGTTGAGGACAGTACACAGCGAAAGTTTCTCTTAGGATTTCTATTTCAAGTTTAAGCAAGATAGTACCCAATACATTCAGAGCGGTGCATCACCTGGGCGCTCATGTCTCCGCAGGACGAGGGGAATCCAAGTGTGTAGCCACTTACGGAATTTGGGACTGAGCCTTAGGGAGGGGAATGGATTCAAGAATCCTTTTGCTGGGTCCCTACCAGCGGATAAATGGGGGAAAAAGCCCATTTATCCGCTGGTAGGGATAAATGATTTTGGAGGGAAAAAGCACCTATTCCGAAATATTTTCCCCTCTCAAGATCAATAAAAGTTCTGGTCATACCTACAATCCTACTACGATCACACTTCTCCATTTCTGCCCCCTGGGGGCGTTCAAAAATTGCGTATGACACCCATGTTTCAGGGGCCATCGCGGGCAATTGGGAAAAGTTTTCAACCAGCAATAAACGCACCTCGGCAGAGCCTCATTGGTCACGTTATCGCCTCTGCGCAAAGCTGACTGGGTGGTCTTCCCAGCAGTACCCTCTACGCCATGCTACGTATTCCGCACGGCTTTGCTCTCGCGTTATACACAATTAACTCAATCGATTCGTAGGCGGCCATATCAATCCTGGGTGGTCCTCATTATCACGCCCTCACACTGCTAGAAACAAATTTTTATCAAATTGAATCCTCGAACACATTATCAAGCAGACCATCGAACTGGCTGAACCACCTGTAAAGAATTTCAATCGAAACAGCTCATTTCAATACGATCTCCCCCTCTCCGCAGGCTGCCATGCTTAACCTTGATTGCAAAATTTAGTTGCCGCGGGGAATCGAACTATAAAAAGTGCCATTCGCCGCTTTTTTTTACTGCTAAAATCGTTCAGCGAAAACGACATGATTTCGTGATCCCCACATGGATCCCTACGATATGCAAAAAACCCGTTCTCAAAAAGCTTGGCTTGCTCTGAAAGACCTCCCTTGTAAGCTCTCGAGGGCTTCCGAACGAGGAGCACAGGGACGCTCCTCAAAAGAGGATGCCTTCCAAAAATTTTTACAAGTGACTCCAGCACCAATCGTAAGCTCGGGGAAGTGCTGCCAGTGGGTAGAATATTGACATGCCGGATGGGTCCATATTGAAGATAGGGACTGTGGTTCTAGCAGTATTGCTTGGTAGCATGGAAGATAGCACAGGAATGTTCTGTGTTGCTTGATGTTTCACTGCCTAACCCCAATGAAACCTTTTTGGGTTGTCATAATGCGCTCGCGAGGAACAATGAAGGTCAAAATTGTTAAGGAGTTTCACCCTCCGCGGTCAATAATGATGCGATCTCAAGAAGTCGGGTGTGGAAAAACCTGGGCTGATTTTATGAATGATTCTGAGAAGAGCTGAAAATAGTAATTCCTAGAAGCACAATTTGACCTGTTCAGCCATATATTTTCGTAACAAATAGAAAAAAGCAATTTGTGAAGAATTGGACGACCCTTTGCAGCAGAAGACTGCCATGAAACCCTTTCAAATTAAATGTGTAAATGTTCAACTTTATTCGGACTCAAAAGTAGTAAGGTGGCGACCAGAAGGGCACTATGTTGCTTGGGTACCTGACATGGAATGATCGAGCCAATTAGGCGCACACATTGCGGGAGCAAAGCCGTGTGGAATACGTAGCATGGCGTAGAAGGTACTGCTGGAAAGACCACCCAGGTAGCTTTGCGCAGAGGCGATAACGTGACCAATGAGGCTCTGCCGAGGTGCGTTTATTGCTGGTTGAAAACTTTTCCCAATTGCCCGCGGTGGCCCCTGAAACATGGGTGTCATACGCAATTTTTGAACGCCCCTAGGGGGCAGGAATTACTATAACTGGAAGGAAGACGTATGAAAGGCCTTCGTTAGCAAGCGCTCAGGAAAAGTCAGCTTAACAAGGTCTCCCTGGTTCCACTAAAAAATTTTGCGATACCCAGCCATCCTTTCACAAGAGTCTGAGGGAGGGGACAATTAAATACGACGACAGGTGTTCTAACTTTGTGTACTTCATGCATCCTTGGATTGAATTGGCTAGGCTTTGTCAACCCCAATTTCAGCTTCGACACCTTACCCGAAAATCGGATTCCCCCCTCCCACACACCTGACTCTGCCACACGGGCAGTTGACCCAGTTTCGCAGCTCTGATCCCTCGTCGTTGCAAGGCACGTCGTGGCAAGTTTATAATGTCGCTTAGCTCTTCCTCTGGATTTATCAAACATACAATTTAACCCTTCATCATAATTTTTTATGTACTTATATTAAAGCCAGTTTAGCTACGCGCTCTACAAGGGGGGGGGGGCAATAAAAAACGACATTTTGTTTCCGTACTGAAATGAATTCGATCACACTTTGCCTAATTCAAACCGAATACTTCCAACTTAGAATTAAAGAGCCCACTTCATTCTATAAGAAAATCATCATACTGGCCAACTTCGTGGAAGGCATCAGGAAAATTCGCCCCGGAGACATGGTGCCTTGGTCAAGCTCAATGGCTGTATCGTTACGACGGTTCCGAAAGCCGGGTTCCGTGGAGGTTTGCATAATTAAAGTTAATGTCCCTGGGAAACTATCCCACATTGAATCGATTCGAGAAATGATGTAGGAGGTTTAGGCTGAAGCAGTCGCTCCTTGAGCTCTACGACGCATACAGATGACGTCATATTCTGTAGACCGTTAGGGTAAGGAGGCAGGTCCTTCGTCCACTTATTGACGGAGATTTAGGGAATACTTTGGTGAGAGTTCCGTCAACGACGGCAATTTCGGTGAAGAAGAAAGTGCCGAAGTGCGACATGGGTAGAACGTCTTTGTTTTGCCCCCACCCCTGTATGTACATATTCACAAGGCAGGCGGGCTCTCTAAGGATGCGCGTTTCGCAACCGGGGAAGGGTATGCCCCAACGGCTCAGCAGGGCCATACTCGCACCGCCCCCGTCGCTGCCCGCCCATCCTCTCGCCATCTGAGTCTAGCCGTTAGGGTTGACGAAGGCAGCACCGATGAGAGTTGCATCAATCCAACGGGCGAAGAAAAGCCTGGGCCATTTCTTGTGTTTTATTTCATGTTTTCATCTCTTCACTACTGACCACTACCTTGGATTACCTGAGCTTTAATGAACTGCCTTTCAATCGTAAACATTAGCAGCCTCCTCGGTTATCCACCTCACACCCTTACCTCTTACAAACATGGTTACTCGGTGCTATTTAATCTTTCGCAAGAGAGTTTCTTTGAAATTTTAATTGTAATGTTTTATGACCTATGTATAAGAAAACAATCACTGAAATTAATATAAGTGCACTCAAAGACTAATACAACTTTCAAAAAAGTTGCAAGAAAGTTAATAATTATTTCTTCCGGATGTAAAACACCAGAGGCCTGTTGGTGATTTCATTCGTTTTTGATGCCTGTGCCGCATTGATGAATGTCTGAAGTGTAGCGAAAAATCACAATTTTAAACACTTAAGGTGCTAGGAACAAAATCTTATGAACACAGATTAAACCCTAATCCGGAAAGGTAGATTAGAATTTTCAACACTTTTGCCCTAAATTATCCCATGTTTCAGAAAGCCAGAAGCGCGTCCAGTGCAGACCATACACCGCAAGCGACGACGACCTCCAATAAAGTCTGGTAATTAGTGATAGTGATAGTGATCATAGTGAGTGGTCATAGTTATAGCTGTGAATGGTACATGAGAACTGTAATTAGTGGCAGCTGATAGGGTACAACAGCAACAGGCTAATCAATAACAATAACAGAAAACATTTGCATTTTGCGGAGGCGCCACTTGTGGTGTATGATCTGCACCCGACACGTTTCTGGTTTTCTAAAACAGAAAGTAGCCAGCCGCGGAGTGTCACCTGGCTTTCGGTGGTTTAAGGGTTGGTGATAAGTGCGTGATAGGATGGGAAGGCAGATTTTTCAAAAAAGACCGAACCTCCTCATGTATTCTGAAGGAATCAGCTAATGCATCACCAATCAATCAAGAGATATGAATCGAGATACACTGTATGAATGCGTCCAGACTACCATGGAACAATCCTTCTATCATGTCAACCGCTAACTTGGTGTGTCGGTTTGTATGCATGTACAGTGGAGCTCAAAAGTCTTCGGTGGAATACTTTTTCGACCGTGACTTTTTTGCTACATTATCAAATCAGTTCAAATTTTTATATGTTTTGGAGACAGGCCTCCATTACTCAGTAGGGACATTACAGCTGAAGAGGATTAAGAGTAAGGACGTAACAATCATTTCATCAGAAATTCCCGAGTATGACCAAATTCCATGTAAACTTAAAACTGTTGTAAAAAGCTGAAACAATCCTTCTCTTGGTATAAAACATTACGCAGCTTCAATACTTTGTTGATTACCTTCCGGAGTAGCTGAAATCTTGACAGGCCTATGTATGGAATCAGTCATCAAATTTACAGTCTGTTGGGGAAACCACCTCAATTTTCCTCCAAATCTGGTGAGTTTCTCCTTCTAATTCTGGCTATTTTTGTGACAAAGGTTTCTCTACCCTTTTCATAGTTTTTCCATAGTTTTCACAGTTAAAGGGGTATTCCACCGAAGACTTTTGAGCGCCACTGTATGTGTACGTATGCATGTCCTGTCTGTCTGTTCGTCCGCAAAATGAAAATGAAGTGATAATCAACATAAACCCATAGCACACTCCCGATCATTCCGGAAAGTGCTGCAGATGCAGCTGGGAGTAGTGGATGGGGAGAGGAGGAAGGGAACCAACATCCAACAGATTTAAAGTCCAGTCCAGCGCTGCTACATAATTCTAAGCGATAATGCCCTCTACCACATAAAGTACGTTTTTGGCATCCCCTGCACGAGATGTTGCTTTGCAAGCAGGGTCAACCGTCACGTTCGCACATTTTCGGGATTTTTTCGACACCCTGTCGAGGGGGTCCAGTTGCGACCCCCTTGCAGGGTCCAATCGTGACAATAGCAACCTACCTTTTCCCACCTCAACCACCAACACAGTTCCTATAGTATTTAATTCTGGGACCAGTCGACACCCAGAACTCCGCCCACTTTTTTCCTCTAAAAATGCCACCACGCAGGGAGGGGTGTGGGAGTATATACGCGCAGTGAAACGGCGAATTATTCGCCGATCCACCACACACTCTGCCACTCACACTCAACAAATCCCTCACAACTAGTACATACTCAACAAACTACCAATCCCACTCAACCTCTAACTGCGACCACCCCCCCCCCCCTCCCAAAACCACTAATGCGACCCTCTCGTTCGAACAGTTCGAACGGACGGTTGACCCTGTTTGCAAATGGAATGAGCTCAAAGTTTACGCGGCGAAACGAATAGGCGTAAAGCTCACGTAGGTAATGGAGTTCCAGCGGCTGTCGGTCTGGTAACATAAAGATTATAGATTTTCTCAACTCAATTCCCCATCAATTTAATAGCTCTTTCAGGAATTAGCTGCCTGCCGCCTCAGACAAGCCAAGCAGTCGTCCCTCCCTCCTCAGTCGCTGTTTTTTCTCAATGTGCCGGTTGATCCTTCAGCATTAATGGCGTAGTTGTATTGACGTAAAATAAGGGGATTTCATGAGCATTAGGGGATTTAATGACACCCAAGGTCGTGCTCCGACCTACCGTAGTGCCACTCGATAATGCACCATATCCTTGGTGAACGTGACCAAACACATGGAACCTGTAAAGTAAATCGGTTCTCGAAAACATTACGAAACTGAAATTACTGAAAATCATCCCGTTAAAAAACGTAGTGGTTGCAGATCTCATCCCATAAAGCCGCAGGGCCCGACAAAAATAGCAGGGGGAGCGTGGTGAATGTGATCGGTAGTTGGCTGCTCAATCGTTTTGGATTAGGCCGTGTATGTGACTTTCACTACGAATTTCAATGGTACCTGACTGCGTGCTTAATTCTTACAACAACTTAAAAGGGCGTTGATCCCCTTCAAACTACCTCAGCGTCAGATCCCTATTAGCAGAATGGGACTTTAGGATAGTTTCGTGTGACTTGATGCGGAACGGAAGTGAAGGAAAAGCGAGAAGAGACTGTTGGCAAGGCCAAAATAAACCCTCTTGCTCAAAAATGGTGAGGGAGTCTGGCTTGATAGGATGGCGTGTCCAAGCGAGATCTCCTGACATGCTATCCTTCTGTGGCTCCGTGCCAGCATCGATACGGCAATCAACCCAGCCTACCCAGCTATTTCACGAGTTATGCACAACCTTGCGCGCTGGACGGTCACGGCCTGATTAGCCATAACACTAAAAATTGGCTCCGGTGCGTTACTACTGAGCTGTTTCGAGTCACGAGCATGGTATTATCTCCTTAGTTGCAGACCCACCCACAGTATTGATAATGAGCTTCCTTCGACCGCCTATTCCCCAGTTTCGTCTTTGATATCCGAACGATACGCATGGTGCTGGCACCTCGTGCCGATGGCCCGTCCAATCCTGGTGCCTCGACCACTTAAGGCCGATGCCAGACTTTGCGAATCGCGCGATTCGCCAGCGTCTGCGGTCACGTCGCGGCCAATGAATGACTCAAGTGGGTGGTACGCAAGGCGACCGCGGACGCTAGCGATCGCGCGATTCGCTACTAGCGATTCACAAAGTCTGACATCGGCCTAACCATCACTACATTCGTAATGATTGGTTGCGCCGGTGCAATGCTGCACAACACTGAATTCATAAACTCGGAAAAAGTCAAACCTACTTCGGCTTCACTCTTGCTTCGATCTCTCTGAGGAGATGGCGACAACCCCATCTTTCGGGTTGCCATTCAGTATAGGTGTCCAAGTAGCCTGAAACATCACGCCGTTCGGCGACGGAAGTTAAAGAACATCTCCCCTAGAGAAAAACATTTCAAAAAGCTTTGCTTATTCATGAAGCATAACAGCTCAAAAAACCTGAACAGCAAGCTAGTAAAAGACAAATTACCTACCCAAAGCAGGTGTGTGGGTGATGAGAACGTCGAGGTTTGACGGTAACTTCTTCCACTTCTTCTCAAGTTGCGGACGAGGACTATAGAATGGATATCCATGAAGCGGGTGCCATGATGAGCCGTAGAACGTCACGCCATCAATCTGAAGGTTACTCGCTACCTTTGGCGTTTACTCAGCATTTACCATTGTCATTACTTCGTCATGGCTGCACTTTAAGGGTTTGAATCAGCACAAGCCAAATTCTGGAAACGGACGATTCCGAACTTTTTCTAGAGTGGTTTCCAACACGACTCTTTGTCACAGTGGATGGTGCTCATATGGTGTCGTTAAACCTGGCTCATGCACACTCGAACAGGGTCAACCGTCCGTTTGAACTGTTCGAACGAGGGGGTCGCATTCTGGTCACGGGCCGAGGAAAGGGGTCGCATTAGTGTTTTTGGGAGGAGGGGATCGCACCCTCGCACCCTCCCCTCCTAGAAAATGAGGCGGTGGGAATATAGGGAATATAGGTAAAGTCGGGTTGAAGTAGCGGTAAAATGGGGAAATATAGGGAATTTTGGAAAGTTTTCATGCTTCAAAATAGCTATTTTTTTTAGCTATTTTTAGCCCCGCTATTTTTAAGGGGGTCGTCGCAACTGGACCCCCTCCACAGGGGGGTCGCAAAATTCACGAAAATGGTGAACGTGACGGTTGACCCTGCACTCGAAGTCCTGCCCCCAGAGCCCCGAAAGCATTTCGAGCAAGTGAATGAAGAGGTATAATACGTAGTGAATGCATGAAGCCATTTCATAAGAAAGAAATCCTACTTTCTCCAAATTTCCAGCTCAACCGGGCTCCATCCATGTTTCTCCGAAGAATGACTCTTTTTTTCCCCGAATGCGACCGTTTTCTCCATTATCATGAACTACGTCTCCTTGACCTGCTCTTGGATTGGTGTGCCGCAGCAAGGATCCTCTGATCGTGGGAAGACCGCACCACTTAGGCCGATGTCAGACTTTGCGAATCACACGATTCGTACTAGCGATTCGCGCAATTCGCTAGCGTCCGCGGTCGCGTTGCGATACCAGCCAACTGAGTGATTTACTGGCCGCGGCGCGACCGCGGACGCTAGCTAATCGCTCGATTCGCAAAGTCTGACATCGGCCTTACAGTCCCTGTACCGTCTCTGTGACATTTTCAATTTATTTTATAGGCTTGAACTTTTTTTTGTCTAAAATCCTAGTTTCGAGGTCCGTTTCAAATGGTATAACTGTCATGCTTTTTATCCTCCATGGTGAGTGACGGTAAATAAAGAATGACGTCCTTGAAAGTTGTAATTGCAAAAATTTGAAGCCCTTGATAAAATTTTTCGAACGCTATGCTTTCCTTTGCTAAGAGTACGCCCCAGCGACCCAGCAGGGTCTACCTGCACCCCTCGTGCCGCGGCACGCCCACCCTTCTGCCGGCTGACTCTAGTCCTTTAGCAGAGAGAGCGTAAGAGTTGATGAGGGTATCATCGTTGAGAATCGCTGTAACAGCGGGCAAAGTAGGTCCTTATTTCCCGGTTTTTAGCCGTTTTTCCTTTTTTTCATCATCCCTGTACCACTGGCCACCCCTTCTTGATTTCTAATGTGCTACATTTTTATTGTAACCACCGCCTCAAAGCACTCCATAGGTGTTAGAGCCAACGATTTCGTCGATTCTCACCTCGACTCCTTTGTCGTGTAACCAGGTAACATTTGTCAATAGACGATAACCTCTAGGTGTGCCTTGACCCTGGTAATGCGAAACGCGTTCGTTGAGATTTTCCGTGTCGTCGAAGCCCAAATCATGATTTCCAGCAACAACGAGTTTGTGCTTATGTGGCAGTTTACCTTAACAACGATGTGTTGGTTAAAGACAGCGATCACGATAATTTTGACCAATACGAAGGTGACCAAATATCAGAGCAAGGCGCCAGTTGGTGCAGTAGAAACCAACTACAGAAGAAGTCGTAAAGTATCTGAAACTGGGGCCCTCATCAATTCGCTCACTCTAGACAAGTTTGCACACTGAATGCAGAACTCATGAGAAGGTGGATGAATCCTTTCGATGGGTACGATAGAGCCGCCTGTGAAGATTGCAGATCCCGAGCTCTTCCAGCTCTGTAGTGCACAACGATGGTGCGAGCACCTTGCAGAGACCGCTTCAACCGCTTCGATTTTTCTCGTTAACGAGGAGTCTGGCGCTCCCTCATACGTTGCTCTCTCGCCTCCCCTCTCTCTCTCCTCCGCGCTCAGTTTCTCATTGCCTTGTCCAAATCCATATTCGTGTGCGAGAACCGCACTATTTTGAGCTAGGGGTGTGCCTTTGAATGCTGACCGTTTCGGAATCTCACTGGCTGGCATATCTCTTTAGCGTGATTTGCGTTCACCGTATCAGGGATTTATGTCGAAGAATCGTCCGATCCTCGCTCTACCGGTCGTGGCCGCGACTTCGCAAGTGCAGTGGACGAGTTTCTGTGTGCATCATTCGACTTCGGATGATCAAGGGACGCCAAGCCGTACCGTTTCTCCAACATTCGACTTCAATTGATGATGTATAGTACTTCCCGTCCCCTGACACAATTTTTCATTGCGCGTGAACTTCAAAAAAAAAAAAGAAAAAAAACCCATTCACGCTATTTTCTTCAGAATAGCCAAAGCAAGTAAGCTAGAATTCGATATCCACGTCCCACAACAATCAATCTCAAGAATCCCGCGCCCACCGGGAAATCGCCGCGCCGCGACGTCGCACAAGTGGCCGCACGCGGCAACGCGACGACCGTACGGTTCTGTTGACCGCTCCCCCGATGTCAGAGGAATGGAGCCCAACCAAGGGGTGGGACGTAAACCCCGCCCACGTGACGGACTTGCCAAATGGTTCTGTCGGAAGGAAGACGGAAACTGTGCAACTTTTTTTCGTTCCCATCATGGCTAGCTGGCAATTCCTGCGATCAAAAATATTATATTAGTTTTAATCCCAGGTAATACCTATTTGTTCGTTGAATTTTCTAAACTCATCCTCTTGCCCACAATTTGTTATGTCACCTGCATGAATTAGCACGTCTCCATTTGGAATGTCCTGAAAACAATTTGAAAGCGATCAAGAAGAGAATTTAGAACTTGCTGGTCCTCAACGAGCAAAGATTATCTTTGTATAAATCAAACATTTTTCATCGTAAAGACTCTTCGACATCACCGCGAGAAGCGCTGCTAGCCCGTGCAAAACTACAGGTTATACTCCGCGCTACACTCCACAAGGGAAGACAAAAAATAAATTTTTTGTGCCAACGAAAAGCTTAGCCGGTTGCAGTTGCATTCTATCACTAATTACAACTCCCATTTACCAAATATCTATCACTATGAATCACTAGATACTGGATCTGTTGAGGTTCCGGCGTCACTCATGGTGTGTGGTCTGCACAGGACGCGCTTCTGAAACAGAGAATCCTTGCTTTTTTGTTGCAGCGACAAACGGGCGCTAATAGAAGGAACATGTCAAGTAGTGTAAAGTCTGTCAAAGCTTTCAGAACTAACAAAAAAACATGTCAAAACTATCGCATCTGCTAACTTGCTCTGAAGGAAGTTAACAGAACATTACATGTCAAAAACCACACTACAGCTTCCCCGTGGTAGCCAGAAATTTCATTTTCACGCTTTCTTCTTTGAATTTTTCGGCTTTCTATTTGCTAATGGAGTGTTCATAGTTGGCGATCGTACGAGCGATCAGGCGATTAGGCGAGTAGT
>KZ344990.1:608433-627198 GCA_002352805.1 Teladorsagia circumcincta
CTCCTCGCTCCCATGATCTCTCTTCCCTCAGCTGATCTTCCAAACTTTTCCGCAGCGTAGAGCAGAAGGCTCGTATTTCCGAGGGTTTCAGGATTTTTTTTCATTTTTTTTCTCCTCTGGCGGTCCACCTCGCACCCCTACTTTCACATTTGTGTGCAATTACATCATCATTTGATCCTGAATTGTGCCTTCAAGTAAAATCAGTTTCTGACATCTGAATCAAACTGATGTTCTTTGTGCATGGTTTTCCTCATTGTTCCATGCATACCCTTTCATAACGCTGTTGGTGACCTCCGCCCTCGCAGGCACCATGGCCAGACTGGAGCGCTTTTTGCGCGCGAGTATGAAAATATTGCTGCGAAATGGGCCGGCTGAATAAAAAAGGGGAAAGATTCCTTGAAAAAGATCCATACATTTAACCCGCTCTCGACGGAGTTCGTCGGATCGACGGTTCGTGGCAAAAAAATGCGTCGGGTGTCGAATCGAATAAATTAGGACCGGTATGGTACGTACCAAACCGAATCCTCCTTGGCACGATTTCGGTTTTATTTGAATCGCTGTTGTTGCTGAAAGGTATTCGCTTATCACAACAATTTACTCATTCGCGGCAATACAGGGTTTTCCACCCAAATTCGTAAATTTTGCATCCCATTTCGGAAACGTTGCAAGCGATTTCGTAAACGTTTCAGCCCAATTCGTGAACGTTGCTTTCGATTTCGTCATTCTAAACCCCAATTGGTCATTTTTTCATTCAATTTTGGAAACGTTGCAGTCCATTTCGTAAACGTTGCAGCCCATTTCGTAAACGTTTCTGCCCATTTCGTAAATGTTGCAATCAATTTCGACATTTTAACCCCTAATTCGTAATTCTTGCAAGCAATTTCGTAAACTTTGCAATGAATTTCGGCAAAAATAAACATTTCGCTGAAACTCATCCTACAGGTAATGTCGAGGGTGCTGATCACGAACGTGACACCAATTCCTGACGCTGGCGCTAAATTGGCGCTACTTGACGTAAGTTTTCGCCGGGACTCAGTCTCAGCAGATTCGCTGTAAACTTACGAATACGATATTCACTCATGGCGCCGGCATCATTTGGCCTCTATTCCCACTCGTCTACGCCCTCTCACCGGTAAGATCGGGAAATATGCGTTGAATAACGCTTATGCCAAAAACGAATGTCATATTCGTAATCAGGGCTCGAAACAACCCCTATACCCAAGTTTACAGCGAATCTGCTGAGACGTCCTGGCGAAAACTGACGTCAAGTAGCGCTAATTTAGCGCGAGCGTCGGGAATTGATGTCACATTCGTGATCAGCACCCTCGACATTACCTGTAGGATGAGTTTCAGCGAAATGTTTATTTTTGCCGAAATTCATTGCAAAGTTTACGAAATTGCTTGCAAGAATTACGAATTAGGGGTTAAAATGACGAAGTTGATTGCAGCATTTACGAAATGGGCTGAAACATTTACGAAATGGGCTGCAACGTTTACGAAATGGACTGCAACGTTTCCAAAATTGAATGAAAAAATGACGAATTGGGGTTTAGAATGACGAAACTGAAAGCAACGTTTACGAATTGGGCTGAAACGTTTACGAAAATAGCTGAAACGTTGACGAAATCGCTTGCAACGTTTCCGGAATGGGATGCAAAGTTTACGAATTGGGGTGGAAAACCCTGTAACAAGCTGCATTTCTTGTTCTACAGTAAACAACCAATACAATTCGTAATTGAATATAGGCCACAAAAGCCATACAAACTTGTTTTCAAATTGATTGTAGCGGGTAACAACTACAAGATCTTTATGGGGCTGAATGAAAAATACATCGGAAGTTGTTTGTGACTTTGCTAACTTCCACACAGAAAAATGATCACTCTCCGTAGCACCTCATATCTCATGTGCTGACGGCGATGCCCAGACGTTCTCTGATACTAGGCCCTTCACTCATGATTCCTTAAGAGCTATCTCGTTATCAGGCTCTCATGATTCTTCGAGGGATGCTCTTCGAAGCACCTCGTTACAGCGTTCAGCACTGATTCTGTGCCCAACTTATCACCTGTCGTTCACTTCATCATCGAATTGCTCGAGCGGGCGCCAGCAACTTCTCCACTCGTCCTTGTCGCGTGCAAGGGTTGTCCAGTGGACCCTTTTCGCTGATAATGAATCATGAAACCTTCATTCCTTTAGTTCAGAGCTTTTATGAAGAGCTCTGACCACCGAGCCGGCAGTCGCCCAGGTGTTCGCTCCAGTCGGTAACCGCTCTAGTCCAACGGTCGGTCATTACAAAATCGCATGATATGTCCGGCTCACCTGATCGTCGGTCCCTTGGCGAGAAGCAGCGTCCTTGATCTTCAGTCTGTGACGTCGTTCGGAACTCCGGGTTCCCTTTTCACTTTCGTGTATAGGGTGACTCCAAACATCGTCCTCTCGACAGCGTTGGATAACACTGGCCGCGTGCTCGTTCTGCCTGCGCAGAGTCCTGTGGCCGGAGAAGCGATGAAATTGTATTGATTGCGATGAAACTTACTTTGATTGAGTTGTGCAGTTTTTGACTACTTCCAACCGATATCTTTTGCATTTTTGACCCAATCAAAGCTTCTTGGAAGACATGGTAGCTTTTTGATTTTTGCACCCCTTCTTATAACTCGACCTAAGAAAACGAGCAACTCTTCAGGGTTAATGGCACACGGAAGCGAGGTAATAATCTACAATTTTTTCCATTTCGGATGCAACATCAAATCTTCAAATAGTCTCCGCTGCATTATGGAATCGAGATTCCGAGACAGTCGTCAATCATCAAATCACTTCCGTGATTCAAGCAAAGCTTGTTTTAGCTTTTTTCGATTCGCATGGAACTCCCCTCTCCCAGATGTGTTTCATCGAACTGAGACTAGCGCAACAAACCATACGTTCTTTGGACCGTCCGGGTTCTAGAAGAGCTGCAGCACTAAAGTAGGTTGTGTAAGTGTACGGTACTTGCCGTAAAAAACGTCAAAAACACGCGAAAAACGCGATTTCGCGTTTTTTTTTCGTTTTTTTATAACTCGGTTCAAAATTGAGATTTTCAAAATGGAAAACGGCATTGAACTCAGTTTGTCGAGTTCTATAAGAAGGTGCCCTACTTGGCCCTAGAGGCACTATCCTGGATCCATGCACTCGACTTTCACCTCAGAAGCTCGTCTCATGTAGCTGCCTGCATGTAGTGTGTATATGATAATGCTAATAAAAATTGGCTGCTACACGAAAAGACGGGTCTCAAAAGTCGCCCCAGAATGCGCCAGGCACTCTACCCTGGCCACATCATTGGATGAAATTTTTTTCAGATCTCAGGATCTCTATAACAAGTTGAAATGCTGAATGACTAAATAGTAGGCCCTGCACTCGAGGCCCCCTTCTGTCGCGTTCAAATGGAAATCATAGATCAGTTTCCAGTGGGGTAACTAGAGGCATTCCGTGAGGAAACCCAATATTTGAGGAAATGATTCTTGGAAACCTGAGGAGTTAGAAAAATGAAAACTCTCCACCATTGTAGAGTGCCCTCTCCTCTGAGTAGAAAAAAGGTAACCTACTTGACCGCTGATGAGTGCTCCTTTTGTTGTGTGGCCTCAAACAGCCCTCTGCGTCATGCTCTACTAGTAAGATTAGGTTTCCCCGCCTATAGCCTTTCAGACGCGGTTACGAAGCTGATATGCACACTGTTCGATTCCGCTGGAGAAATGCTATCGAACGATATACAACTCACTTCGTGGAGAACACCTGGTTTACCTGCCACTGGATCCATTTTTTGACATTTCCCGATTATTAGAAGGGATGTTTTGAAGAAATTCGACAAGGAAGGGACGGTCACTCTTTCCTGTCGTAGAGTACGTTTACTTATGTGTTGGAAAAAGATGATATACCCGGGCCTAAGCGAGTGTTTCTCCCCTGATGTGGCCTCAAACATCGCTCTCCGTCACGCCCTGAAATAAAAACCAGATTTTTTGATCTTCTGGATGACTCTACAGAGCTGAGGTGTACACCATTCGATTCCCCATGCAAAATGCTATCGAATGATATACATCTCAGTTCCCACTCAAAACTTTCGTTATTCGGCGTTTTCGGCCTTTTCCTTATGGCCGATCGCCTTCCTCGGCCATGGCCACCCACGTGGAAATCACGTGCGCGGCGCGAAAAGACTTTCCCACGCACTTTGGACACGCATAGTGGTGTATCGATCGGGCTGCCCGCCAGCTACCGAGGAAGGCCATCAGCGCTCACGCGAGCTCTCACGGCGGACTGTGACCTCCACGAAGTGAGTTGTATATCGTTCAATAGCATTCCTCCAGCGGAATCGAACAGTGTGCATATCAGCTTCGTAACCGCGTCTGAAAGGCTATAGGAAACCTAATCTCACTAGTAGAGCATGACGCAGAGGGCTGTTTGAGGCCACACAACAAAAGGAGCACTCATCAGCGGTCAAGTAGGTTACCTTTTTTCTTCTCAGAGGAGAGGGCACTCTACAATGGTGGAGAGTTTTCATCGCTAACTTCTCAGATTTCCAAGAAACATTACCTCAAATATTGGGTTTTCTCACGAAATACCTCTAGTTACCCCACTGGAAACTGGTCTATGATTTCCATTTGAACGCGGCAGAAGGGGGCCTCGAGTGCAGGGCCTATATATTTAGTCAGTCAGCATTTCAAATTGTTATAGAGATCCTAAGAATTGGGAAAAAATCTCATCCAATGCAGTGGCCAGAGTAGAGTGCCTGGCGCATTCTGGGGCGACTTTTGAGACCCGTCTTTCCGTGTATCAGCCAGTTCTTATAAGCGTTATCATATACACACCACATGCAGGCAGCTACATGAGATGAGCTACTGAGATGAAAGTCGAGTGCATGGCGCAATCCAGGATAGTGCCTCTAGGGCCAAGTAGGGCACCTTCTTATAGAACTCGACAAACTGAGTTCAATGCCGTTTTCCATTTTGAAAATCTCAATTTTGTACCGAGTTATAAGAAAAAAACAAAAAAAAACGCGATATCGCGTTTTTCGCGTGTTTTTGACGTTTTTTACAAGGAGTACCGCATGTGGCGTAGACGACGTCGTCGGCGCAATGAATGGATCAGTTGTCCTTGCAGAAATTCGCAATGATCATTGGAGTCCATTGTGCAGTTCAGGGAGAAACGTTCCATGGCAGGATTATCACAGGAAGCACTCACACCTCTACATCTACTCCACTTGAACTGCGAGTTCAGAGGTGAATCGAATACACTATCGAAACCCTGCAAACCTGATGACCAACGAGTCTTAGGGCTATCTTTGGCGCATTCTTGACATTGTTCTTGCTTTTTCCACCCCTTTGTAGTGGCAATTTTTTGGCACCGAAATATCCAGTTACTAACAAATCTAATCTAAGAGTGAGTATTTTGAAGCAGCCCTCACTATCCCTCTCTAATCGTTATTGGTAAGCGTTTTCAGCTGTTCAAGATTCGTAGAATAAATTGAGACATAGAAACTCTTCAAATATCTATAAATGCAGCGAAGGTTCCCGAGCTACTTTGCAATGGCCCACTTACCCAGGCGAGCACCATGAAGTGCTTAGATCCGATCTTTTCTTAGAAAAACGAGTACGAAACATTCCGCAAATTTAGTTCGCAGTGTAGTTTAGAATAGTTCAGTGTGAATTCAGTCTGTAACAACCACACAAACCTACAGTCAAACCTACAGTCAAATCTCTGTGCACATGATACAACCAGTTTGGGCCCCGTAAGCCCGCTTTGCGATACGCCTCCGCTGTACTCCTTTCCACCTGTGATCCCAAAGTCTCGTAGAGGGTGCTTATGCACAGAAAAAGATGTTTCATATAGTAGAGTTGACGTGACGTTAGAATCATATCTCGTTGCTAAACTGTACCTTTACGGACTGGTTATCCTTTTCTCGTCACCATCCTTCTCCCCTTCTTCTCTCCCTTCACTACCCTCCAGCTGCTACTGCAGCACCATGTGGAATGACTGAAAGTTCCCTTAAGTAGGTGATATCACGCCATTGCGACAGTGACAGCTCAAGACCTGCGAGCTACCTAGATCTCTTAGCGGCTTGTTTATTCCATGTGTTTCCTTATAGCTTCATCTTCATCTTGCGGACGGCCGGACAGACATACATATAGAGACATACAAAACGACACACCAAGTTAGCGATTTATAAAATAGAACGACATTCATTTTCCCAGGATGACCTTAGAACTATGACTTCGAATCAATACACCAGGCCCCACCTGTTCAATGTACACTGACAAAATTTCCCTTTCAGTTTAACGCTCTGAGCTCTTTGACATGTGTCAGAACCTAAGATATTTTTGATTTCGATTTCAATATTTATCAAGTATTTCTGCACTTGCTTCACTTCGAGTGTTATTCACGGATGGTGATCTTACCATTTGGATGCCCGCACCATCTCTGATCATTGTCTGAAAAACTCTCTCATCAATATTCCAGGAGTTCGATAGTTACCAGTGACAGAAGATTCTCAGAATGACCATAGTTGACTTCAGCCCGCACATTGTCAACAGCTTCTACGTCGTCTTTGTTACAGTTGCAGTATCTATGAACGGCTTAATCATTTACCTTGTAAAACATAGGTGTGTTCAAATGTATTGTTTTGAGAGATATAAAAACGGAGCTATCTACAGTGGAGCGAAGCGTGTTCGACGCCGCTGCTTAGCAGTAGAAGCAGTGATAGAAATTTTTTCGTCTGACTGACGGATTCACTTTTTTTTACTACATCGCAACTTTCACGTATTAAGAAGTCCTCAAATTGTTCGGAACTTGAAGGCGATGATAATCAACACGTCCATAATACAAATTTTAATCGCGTTATTGTCAGGATTCTTGCAAGGAAGGTGAGTCCAAAGCTTCCAGCAATTCATGAGAATATGATCTCATGGTTGCTAATTAGCTTCTTTATTGAAAAAGTCCTCATTACAGAATGCTGGCAACCACTTCGGGCACTGCGCTCCTTCCAGTGGGCCCCTGCCATTTGTTCGGTCCCATGACATGTTTCGTCACTTCCAACGTCATTATGGCGCTCACTATGCACGCAGAGCTGCTAATTGTCTACACCATGTTTTGCCGTTACCGAATGTTGCAGTGCACCGAGATGAGAACGCAAAATGTTGTTCTAGGCTATGTCATGATGGCCATTTTGCCGACAATTTTACTGGTAAGCGCCGAACTTTCCGGCTAGTAATTCTTTTTGAATCCCATAATCGTACGCGATTACAAGATCACACAAATACTAACGTGTAGCTGGAAATTGCTTAGCAATGAACACAAATTTTCGAACGAAGCACGTATCATACAGTTTTGGCAATACACACTCGCTCACCTATAGAGGCCGTGGGGTACGGTATCCGATTACCACAAATAGCCCATCATTCCCTCACTTTGGAAACATATAGGTTTCATCAGACTGGATGCGCACTGAAGAAAAAAACGACTACAATAACACCTGCTTATTGCTTCGGTGATCCTAGACGACGAGGCGCCAGACGAACATTAGCTGTTGTACTACTGTTTCTGTGACGATCAGCCAACGCCAATCGCCAGGTTTTCCTGCCAAAATCTTCTACCATCGCTTGTGCGGCTGGCTAGTATGAAGGTATACGATTGAGAGTGTGCTATGTAATCTGCACTCGGGAAATTGGTCGGAGCTTACTAAAATTTGACTGTGTTAGTGCTTAAATTGAGGAAAAAGTGGCTTCTCGCCCTTACCCATGTATAATAGAAATGGAGTAACACATGAGAAAACGTTTGAAGATTACGTTGAAGAATTCGAGTTGTAAGTAGAGGAAAAGTTTAGGCCGGCCTGCAAAAAATCGAAGAAGTGGAAGTAGGACCAGAATGAGAATGAATCTTAAAGAGAGCGATTGGTGGAGCTAGGGATCTGACTGGATTTCATAGCTGTTTAGCTGATGCGGAGGGTACACCCCTCTTATTTTGAAATGTTGTGTCATGTCCCTTTTTAAACACAACCAAACAAGAACTTATGCATTACAGATTTTGCCGCACACTGGAAGCTTACGATTCGACCTTGTCATGGAACAGGCAATCCGCGAGCACCCTGAGCACAACTTGGAGAAGTAGGATTTCTTTTTGGACTACTTGAGGACATCCATTATTAGGCGATGACATTTAGTTATGGAGAATTTGGAGGCTCCAAACCACTAACATATCCCACCGAGACTGCAAGAGCGCTGATTTCTTTTGGCATTGCGGTCTTTTCACCTGTACTGATGTTCTATTTCAAGCATCGCATATTGAGGACGCTCAGCAGCGCACAGCAACGGTATACAGAGAAAACTGTGCAGAGTTCTAAGATGTTTTTAAAGGTATATTTCGTAGCATTCTTCTTGGGAAATTCTTCTCTCCCTTCCTCCACATAGAGGCGTCATCTAATCAATAGAAACAGGGTACAGTACTATGCATGGCTGTGCATGAAAAATGAGATTCCAGAAAGGAGCGAGCCTTTCAAAACCACTCTCTGCGAACCTTCGCTGATCCTTGGCGGAGTCAAGGAAGCGCGTGGAACTATGAGGATGGTTAAGTAAGAGCAAAAGCATTGAACATAAAAATATCGAATGGGGAAGGTGCAAAGTAGTTCGGCTTCCATTTCACGCCTGCTCTAATCGTTAGACGGAAGCAGAACTGGTAGAGCTATACTCTCTCCGGCCGTTCAGAAACCAGGAAGGGGACAGGCATTAATAAAAATTCCAATGAGGGAATGAGGAACTTAAGCTCTATCAGAAAGGCGTGATATTGAATGGGGTAGATTAGAGAAAATGTTAGTAAAGTCTGCTGAAAGAAAGTTTCATATTTTTATTTCTAAATTTTGAAGCTTTTCCCTCATCTTGAGATTAATAGTAACCAGACAGTCGTCAAGGTAGTATTTATTTTTTCGGAAGTGTTACTATTATGAAATCAATGAGATTGGTTCCAATAAGGATGAGGTCCATGGGAAGAGGTTCGAGACAACTGATTTAGTAGGGAACTTGCGCTGTACACATGAGGTGTAGAACAGGGTCAACGTGCATTGAGGAATCTTCGACAGGTTGACAGGGGGGGCGTATTTGGTCTGTTGAGTCGAAAGAAGTAGGATCATCACTCCCGGGTCACTCCAAAACACAAACGTCAAGAAGTGATCAATGCTGTGCAAGCCAGTATTTCCAATACCAAGGCTATTCCGCACACATAAAATTCTCATGGTTCAAAATGATCCGCGTTGTAATTTTACGCTACATCAATCGTTTATTATGACGGGGTTAAATAATCTGACTCCAACTTCTGTGTATTTTGTCTTCCGAATGAGCCGCGAATATGGAGGGTGCCAAGCACACGGTGCGTTCCTGAGTGGGCAAAATCAGTTGCTCCCGCTTCAGCTACGGCCCCCTACGGAAAAAATAACGATTCAGGGAAAGATGAAAAGGTTCCCTAAAGCTCCGTGTGAAATGGGAGGAGGGGGCCACTATTCAACAAGAAATGCAATCTTGAGCGTTAAGTTTTAAAGCACATAATCATTAGATTCGCTAAACAATTTTACACTTGTTTGAAAGAGGAAAGCACGTAGATTCCGAACCTGCTCCCACTTTTGTACACAATCGCCACTGAAAGGAGCTTTAATCGTTGGAAGAAAGTCACTGCAGCAAGAAGGTACCTTTCTGCTGAACTCGGGCAAAAATCCTCGACGTCGCCATTTTGTAATACTGAACGTATTAAGCTGCACTAAGAACCGTCAGGTTAAGCAAATCTTCCTGCTCATACTGACGTATTAGCTTTTAAGATTTGACAACTTCAAAGGAAGTTATCGCTTTGGAAAGTGGTAAAATTCGCACCAGTTTTCTTGGTTGGTAACCTAAATTGAGCATTTCGTAATAATTCTCATAAATTTCGTACTGGTTAAAAAGAGCTCGTTAAAAAACTCCAGAACCTGCACTCAGATTGAAAATTCCTTCTTTTTGAAGAAAGTTATAGTTTTGAGTATGAGTTATAATTTCCATATGTAGTAGTAGATGAACCGCTTCACGGCCAACACTCAGAATCAATCAGGCAGCTGATTTATAGCTCCTACGTGTCTAGTTCGTAGTTATTTCTTGTTGTTTTTTATCTTGTTTCTGTGTAGAATTGATGTGAACAACCTTTCTTCGACTTCTCCTACTTTAGTGAAGAAATTTATGGTGGTGGGTACCGCAGAAGAGTTGTTTTTTTCTTCAGGAAAGGTTTCGGGAATGGGTTAACAACGTTTTCATCCACGACTCGTCAATAGTTTTCCTGGACTTCAGTCGCTGGTTGCGCTGGGGGGGGGGGTCGTATTTCAGAATTTTCCTCGACGCCTCGCTGTTGGACCACGGTCACCCTGGTCCAACAGCGGGGAGCAGCAGCCGGGTACCCAATCGGTGGTTGTGTGCAGCCGCGAAGGCAGCTCACAGATACGGTTAGGTTCTGTAGGGCTGGTACGCGTGCACCCTTCACAAAACTCGCATCGTTCCACCTCCGTTCCCTTCACCTTTCGACCTCCAGTTCATCGTACAACCTATGATAGACTGTTATTTGGCGTATGAGTGCCGCCCCTCGTTCAACAGATTGACGAGAAAAACAACTCAGACGATTCTCAGCTTTACATCATGGATAGCAGCTGAACTACTACACTAATTTTTTCAGGCTCTCACAGCCCAAGCCATGGTACCAATTATCTGCTTTGCTCCAATAAGGGTGCTGTTTGAACTCTCCAGAATGCTGGAGCCAAAAATTGTCTTCGTCGAATATCTCTCTAATGTATTTATGGTGTTTCCATGTGTACTTGATCCGCTGCTCACTATGTACTTTGTTTCACCATACAGAACATGGATTTTAAATAAAATCTGCAAGAGCTTGCAACTTGTAAAAAAACAGTCGCAGTGAGCAGGGCCAATACTGTTACCTCATAAAGTATTATACTTCAGAATATAACATTGAGATACTAATTTTGACTTTCGGTTTGTAACTGCTGTTGTGACACCGCAGTTCGCGGTGTTCTGCTTCTCGCGGTATGTTTACCACCCCGGCACCGTCGCACCGTCGGAACCCAGTTCCTTGCGTGAGTATGCACAACAAAAAAAATTCATATAGAAAATGGCACTAGGTCACTCATTAAATGTGGTTAGTCATCGTAACACTCAATGGTACTTGGGTTTGTGGGTGATGGTTTTCCTACTTCTCTTCATGTCCCCCCCCCCTCCACGTGTTTCAACGAGAAAACCTAATATGAATATGTTGAATTTCTGGATTTTGTGATTTAGAACCGACGCTATGAGCTACCCCCTTTCCACCTGAATGACCTGATGCCAAAGCCTCTATGGAGAAAGGCCTTGCGCATCGAGTGCGTTCGTCGTGGCCCTCCTGAGCGAAAGATGTTGGTGGGACATTCCAGTACGAATCGCTTGCTTCTGGTCAGGCTACGATGGCAGAAATGATAGCCTGATTGACCTACTGATGGGGCGGTGCACCAGAATGGCCTTCCCTTCGTACCCATTTCGTACATTTGATTTAAGTTTAGTCTTCTACCGTCAAGGATCAACGTAACACAAAATCTCTAACAGCTAAACACCAAAGGCTTGAACGACACTATGAAGACCGATGCTATCAGCCTGGATATCAGCCTGCATCGCCTCTAGACGTTTTACCATACTCTCTGTACCAGTTAGGTTTAACCGTCCGTTGGACAAAACGAAGAGGTCGTATTTGGCCGACCGAAAAGGGGAGGGTTGTGTTCTTAAAGGTCAAAGGTGTTCTTCTAAAAGGTGTTCTTGCCTACATAGGTGAGAGGCATAACTTTCATTGACTGTTCACGTACACAGACACGCTTGCGAGGGAAAGCAATGTCTTCAAAGTGGACCTAAGTTGGTAAAAGAGTGACCACTTGTGCAAATTGATTGATAAAGGCTCAAGAAAAGTTTGGAAAAAAATATTTGCCTGTCGGCGACTTCCTGAAAAAGATCCTACTGTATATAATTCGCTAAGTATGTCTGCGTGTGAGTGTGTGTGTATGCGTCCGTTTGTCACGAAATTCATATTATGCTCCGTTGCGGCCATGGAGCGCTGCTTTTTTAGTATGGTGTAGGGGTAGGGTGGAAACATGCTTTGTGGGGGATCGAAATTGATAACTGCTGATAAGAGCTGATGAAAGGTGCTTTAACGCAAATTCCACGAATTTCATAGCGCGTGTCCCAGCAGCAGTGAAGCGTTGGTTCCAACAACTGATGGGAAGGTGGGACGGGAACATATTTGGTGGGGGACCGAAATTGATAACGGCTGATAAGGGCTGGTAAGAGGTGCTGAAACGCAAATGTCACGAGATTCATAGCGCGTGTCCCAGCACCAGTGAAGCGTTGGTTCCAACAACTGATGTGGAAGGTGGGACGAGAACATATTTGGTGGGGGGCCGAAATTGATAGCTGCTGATTAGGGCTGTTAAGAGGTGCTGAAACGCAAATGTTGCGAGTTCCAACAACTGATGTGGAAGGTGGGACGGGAACATGTTTGCTTCAGGAGTCTAGCCTGGCTGGCCTTTTAAAAGCACCCCATGCTGACCAAACCACTCCTGCATGTGAGAGGCACGATGGTTTGGGTCGCCGCTCTGCTGGCAGACAAAGCCAGGTCGTGTGGCAGCCATGTCCACGGATACAAAACATCTTCTAGAACATGACCATATACTAAGTATTCACTAGTACCCAAAGTCAAAGAAGAGTGCTAGCTGTGAAGTGAGTGGAAGCAGAGTGTGGTTGGCCAAGCCCGAAACGAAGATTGATACAAGTTTCTAAGGTCATCTGGAATGACAGAGACATATTAATGATGCTTGACAGTAAGGGTACCAGTAATGTACGGCACCACGACAGGGAACGTTTTGATCCAAAGAATCAGCTGCCAATTATGAAACTTGACAACTTGGCTTGATAAGGTTGCCTTGGAAAAAAGTGGGACCACGTTACACGACTGAGGTAGCGATGAAGGCAGACGTTTGCTATCATGTTTTGGAAGGTGTCGTGCATGCGCAGACATAGCTGCCATAGGGCCTGGCTTTGTCTGCCAGCAGAGCAGCGACCCAAACCATCGTGCCTCTCACATGCAGGAGTGGTTTGGTCAGCATGGGGTGCTTTTAAAAGGCCAGCCAGGCTAGACTCCTGAAGCAAACATTACAGAAACAGTAAGGGAGGGCCTACAAATTCGTATGTCAATGAAAGATCCACGAAAACACGGGACTACAGAGAGAGATCCCACTAGAAAACGAGTTCATCAAATAACCCCGCATTCAAATCCAGTTCATGTATCCAATACTCTAGAGAGTTCTGGGCAATGTGCTATACTTGCTTAATGTTAGTGACTGTTTACTTGTTTGTTCTGCTGGATTATACATTATTAAAATCAAATAACAGATCAAGTGATCTTTCACCTGCCTCCATTGAATTCGAAAAATCTAAAAAAATTTAAACCCAAGTTTGAGCTGAAAGTTGAAATTTTCTGTGTAAATCATAAAACACGTAGTATAATTGTTGCAAATTTGGGGACGTGCCAGTGACTTTCAAAATAGAACTCTTGGAAAAACCGTTTGTTTATAAACTTCTGGCCACTACTGTACTTTCGGTTTGCTTCTTCTCTCTCTTCTTGTGTTTTGGCTTGGTCTCTTTGCAGTTTCACTGCTCTTCGTTCATCTATCTTTTCCCACGTTCTGTTTTGGATCCATCGTTCCCTCCTTTTGCCACGTTTGCGGCCAACAACTTGCTCTGCACACGTTTGAATAGTTTCCTTTATAAGTGTCCATTCGTCTTCGATGTTTCTTATGTCTCTTAATATTTCGAACCGATTGTGCAGTTCCATTTTAAATCTGTCAGCAATAGCTTGGTCCTTTAACCTCTCTATATCGGATGTTCGAGCAATTATCGGTTTTTTCTTCTGCTTCAGTTTCAACTTCACCGTGGCCTTCATTAAATTGTGGTCTGAACCGATATCTGCTCCTCTGAATATGCAAGCATCTTGAAGAGAACTTCTCCATCTGTGACTAATGCAAATATGGTCGATTTCACTGAACGTGTTTCCATCAGGTGATCTCCAGGTCTTTTGTGTATCCTTTTGTGCTGAAAGTACGTATTTCCTATGCACAGTATATTGCAATCACAAAAAAAACGCTAGTCTCTCTCCATTGTCACTGAAGCGGTCAGCAGATGTAAACGGTCCGATGACCTTTTCAAGCATTTTCCTGCCTCCACTGAGTTGAGCATTGAAATCACCGAGTACTATTTTGAAGTCCCTTCGTAGTAACGCATCGATAGTTTCTTGAAGTTTTTCGTAGAATTCATTTTTTATTTCGTCGTCCGCAACTTCTGTGGGCGCGTATAGCTGTACGACCTTGACGAGTGTATTTGGTCACGAAACGAGCTGTGATGATCCTATTATTAACAGGTTTCCATCCGTCTAGAGCATTGGTCGCCTTTTTATTCAGAACAAATCCAACTCCTACTCGTGTTTTTCGCTATGGTCACAATAAAGGATTGTTTCACTATCACTGTTCATTTTGCCATTGCCTATCCAGCGGACTTCACTTATTCCCAGTATGTTAAGGCGATATCTGTCGAATTCACGAAGCAATTGTGCGAGATTTCCAGTTCTATTCAGTGTCCGTACGTTCCATGTGCCAATGTATGTTTATTTTTGGGTGAGAAGGCCGGACTCAGAATCGGGGCATCCGTCACAAGGCTGGAGCCCAATCTTCCTAATTCAGCAATATAATATATAAATCCATCGTTTCTATAGCAACAAGGATTTTTACGGCGGAAGGGTTGCTAGCCCTTCGCGCCAACCCTTCTTTCTCATCCGAGCTTGGGACCGGCAACGGCGGAGTTAATAAAGATTATAAATAATAAGGAAGCTATGGAATCGGCGGCTATGGAATCTTATAATATAACTTGAAAACTTAATCTTACTATACGGGACAAGGACATGTAACACCACGTGCATATGTTGGAAGGTAGAGAACTCCGGAGACGCCGTTTTGATCAGCGCGACAGACGGTGACGTAAACAGTGCCTGAAAGAAAGCGATACCCGCCGATAAAGACCGATAAAATGAATGTCGCAGCTTTCATGTGACCTTTTCCACGAATTACGGTATGCGCGGGATACCGAGCCTTTTCAGCCGAGGAAAGGAACCTTTCCCATGTCTCCTATGGAGGATGATGCCAAGGACATGGAAACGTGCTCTGCTTCGAGTTCCCATTACTCGAAGTCCACATTGGGCCGTCGTCAGTCTTCGCGAACCAAGCAATTCGCTACTAACGATTCGTCAGCGTCTGCGGTCGCGTCGCGTTCACAGAATAGCTCGCTCCGCAAAGTATGAGATGGACCTTGTAGCCGATGTGCAGTGCACACGAGTTTCTAAACTCTAGGGGGAGAAGTTCTTTAAGGGTAAATGTACGCAACCTATGCACTGAGCCCAATCTAAAGCAACACTCCCAAAAGAAGTCAACTCGAAGCCGTTCATTGGTTGCGATAGTAGCCCACGTGTGGCACAGACGTGCCGTTGTCACGGTTTGTATGTAAAGTACTTCTACAAAATCATCGATGTCATCGAAATTTTCTAGGTTTATCAGAGTCAATTCAGCCAGCTACAAAAACAAACTTACAAAGAAATTGAGCTTTTTCTAAGGCTCTGAAGTCTGGTCGGCCCGTCCTGTCCCCCGTCATTATCTACCAAAAAACGACTTTTTTGGACTTTCCCCTCACATTGTCAGTCTATCGCGAGCGGAATTGCTGCTATACTGATTTTCGAGATGATTTCGTGGCCTCAACTGTGCCCTATCATTTTCACGCTGGTCTCAGAGTTTTTGTAAAACACGCCAAACGGTTTCTTACAAGGAATCAATTTTTTCGAAAGCTGGATTGTTGGGTACCAAATGGGAGAATCGGCTGCTATTCCTATAACGCGACGGTGACCGCAACCGCAACGCGAACAAAAGGGTGCAGTTCTCTTCTGGATTCAGTATGTGCAAAATTCTTGACGAAACGTCTAACAACCATATGAACGGGAAATCGCGCGCGGTTTGACTACATGGTGAATCTCCTCCTCTTTCAAAGATTTCTCCTTTTTTCTGAGTCTGACAGTGGTATTACTTTCATGACCACTCGAAAAAGAGGAATCGGTAACAACCTGACAGTTCCACCAAATAAGAATGGAGTTCAGCCAAGAAACATGGAATATATTTTTGCAAAATCGGCAAAGTGGCTTTTTTCTAAAAAAAAATGAAAATTTAATTTTTTCGTGTTTTCGAAATGGATGTTGGTGTTGACATTCAAAATCGTATTTATGTTGAGCACATTTTTCTTTTCAAGCCTTTCTCAAAAACACCCTATCATTCGAATTTTCAACAACTTTTGAGGTGGTTTTATATTTTTGCAAGGCAGTGTGCACATGTGCAAGGTGGTGAACGATACGACGGTGAAAATAGGCCGTAAATACTACCATCCGTCGCAGTTGGTGTCCCACTCACTTCCCTCTAGTTTTTGGAAGAAGCCCTGCCTCCTTCCCAGTTGAATGTATACCTCCCCCCATAAAAAAATTCGTCGAAACTGAGGGGGAGGGAAAAAAGGAAGGAAGTTTACCACATAACGGACCACCATTGCGCGCGCATTTCTGCGCCTTTTCTCATATTTTCTCTTCACTAGCCATCACTCGATCAACACTTTGACTATGGCTGATGACTTATTGTGTTTCGGGTCCGATAGCCTAGGCGGATAATTACAGAACACAAAAATGTCAGAATAAGTCAAGCGAGAGCAGTCCATTCTTCTGTTTGATGACATAACGGACCGACTGCGTCACCATGTGAGCACTCGGTCCGTTATGTGTTAAAATCCACTGGCTATGCAAATACGATCCTTAGCTCAATCGAAATGAAGACAACATGTAGCCCCTACCCACGCCTTGCCTTCTCTTTTACTCCTTATTTGAGGTTGGTAATCGTACCGAACCCTGTTTGACTCGCGATATCTATAGCACCAGTGAAACACAGTTTTTCTTAGAAAAACTGGAGAAAGGGAGACTTTTATTTATGATAAGGTGATTGTTAACGATCCGATAATCAGGCACGCGGGCACCTCACCGATAGCTTTCTTTCAATAGTTTTCTGCTTCATACATGATTTTACAGATATGTTCGAGTTTAGAATTCAAAAAATTTCAATTTCATCAGTGATTGTTATTTCATCACTGCGAAGGCAACGATCACTAGGTTTTGGTGGGGTTTACAGGGAACGTGAGGGTGCTAATTAAGAAAAAAAAAGAGAGAAGTCCGTCAAAAAACGCGACGAGGTGGGACTCCCTGTCTGGCCGTTGATTTTCACTCAAGGAGGGAAACCGGCTAAACCGCGGACGTATGGATGAGTTTACCACAACACTTTTGGCGGCATTTTGCCAAACCAAGCTCGCTTCAGTCGAGTTCTTTCATTTAGGCCGATTCCGGCCAAAGAGCTTGTCCAAATCACTCATTAAACTAGTGGGCGGATCGATTTTGGGGCGGAGCGTTCCCCAAATACTGCTCAGCAACCAGCGCAACTTTCGTCGTGTAAGCGCCACATCTCGCTCTTCTAGCAGCCAAGTATATAATGCTTCGTGTGGCGCATATACAGGGGGGCCAAAAAAAGAGTCACTTTGCCCATGACGCACTTCATCAAACTTTTTGTTGCAAAGACTGCCGCTATAATTCGGAGTTTTGCGTCGATATATTCCTTAGATGTCCCACCATAAGCAGAAGCGGGTACCCCTTCACTGCCTTCACCGTCTCTAGAATATGACGTCATCCGTCGAGCTCAAGGAGGTCTACAATAATCGCTCCATTCTGAAGCTGCTACTCATTTTCTCCTATCGGATAAGTGGTGAATAGTTTATCAGAAACACTAGCTGTGAATATACAGAATAGCTTTCGCCTAGCGTCTCGGAGTCGTTGTAATGGTCTATGGTTCCTTGAGGACCTCGTTGAGATCGTACCGTGCATCATGTTTCCGTGGGAAAATCTTCTGATGCCATCGGTGCAGATGAACCCTATGTAGTTTTTCTGATGGAAAGGAAGTTCTTTTCAATATGCAGTTGGGCTCATTTGGTTTGATTCTGGGAAGGTCAATTTATTTTGCTTCGAACATGGGAGAAAGTGACTCTTTTTTTTGCCCCCCCCCTCTGTATGTACTTCCTGGATGCGCTACCTATTTATCGTAATCGCTCCTTTAACTTGTAAGAGGTTCTGCGCAAAATGATCAATTAAGTGCCACAAAACAGATCCTACCAAATCCGCCTACTTCCAGCGTATCTATAAATCCACTTTGGAAGCAGCTTATACACTGCTTTGCAAAAGTATAAATCCACCTGGAAATTCCTCTAAAATCTGCATGAAAAGATGTTCCTGAGAAAGCCTTCGGAAGAAATATGTGCCAAATGTAAATACGATTCTGAGTGTAAGCACCAGCTTCCATTTCGAAGACACGGAGATTTTTTACTTTCATTTTTTAGAAAACAGCCACTTTGTCGATTTTGCAAAAATATAAATCCACCCCATGTTTCTCGGTTGAACTTCTTTCTCATCTGGTGAAACTGTCAGGATGTTATCAATCCCTCTTTTTTAGGTGATCACGAAAGGAACACTGCTGCCGGACTCAGAAAAAAGGCGAAATTTTGAAAAAGTGGGGAGATCCGCCATGCAGTCAAACCG
>KZ344990.1:650589-661059 GCA_002352805.1 Teladorsagia circumcincta
TCTATAGGAGCAAAAGTGGAGGAAGAAAATTTTAAAGAAAAAATGAAGAAAAATCTCGAGTATGAGCAAATTCCAATAAATTTCATATTATTGTAGATATCTTATAACTCAATCAAACAATCGGTCGCATGATAAATAACACTGAGCTGATTCGATACTTTGTCGACAACCTTCTAAATTTGCTTAAATCCTTATAGGACTAAGTATGGATTCGGTAAATGAATTTCTTTATTTTTTCTTCGAATTTTTCTTCCTCCGCTCTTGCTCCTATAGATTATTAATGGGCTGGTTTTGTAAGAAAGACTTGCCCTCAGATCATATCCAAATTTAAACCAAACTGATTCAGCAGAAATGAAGTTACGGCCGGGAAAGCATTTGGCCGAATACTTTTGAGCGCCACTGTATATCAACTAGCTTAAAGGCAGTGGTCACGACGGCAGGAGGGCGGTGCGGCTTGATGACGTCGTAGAACACCTTTAGAGAGCCAGATTGTTGGGCCGCCTCTCAATGCCCTACCACAAATGACGTCCACTGACGTCATAAAAACTGCACCGCCCTCCAGCCATCGTGATCGCTGTCAGGGTCGTTCTACTACGCGCTTCCACACAATGTTGACACCGCTGGCCAACTCTTGAGAGATAAATGGCCATGTGCAAGATGGGTGGGAACCGATCGCGAACAGATCTGGTAGAGGAATCAGGTCTCGCTGAAACTGAAAGTAGAGAAGCACAGAAGAGGCAAAATATTTTTTCTATACGATTCCTGAGGTTTCCCATACGTGGCACTGTTCCAGAACCATTTGAAACTTGCCATGCGTTACATTAGGGACACCACAGATCGGTCTCGAGCACCCAACGCACGATCCGAAAAGCACTCCGGGCTGATGGTAGGAAGATTGAGCCCCAAAGGTGCGCCCTTCCCGTTCCTTCGAGATGGAAATGACCACCAGTGTTAAAAGGCGCGTTGTTCTAGCTTGCCACGCCCACTATGACCGACCCCGCCCCCGAAAACAATGCGAAATGATCTTTTCTAGCACACGGTAGTCGTCATCAGAATTGTGTCAACACGACAGCCACGAATTTACAAGAATACCTTTGCCTTCAGTCAGTTAGCATCGGAATAAATAAAATAGTAAAATAAATGATAGAGAAACCATTAACACTTTTAGGCACTTTGATATGTTAGGGAGATTTTTTTTCAACGCAAGAACAGCCATGAGGTGCAGATGTGGGCTACCTACCGTACACCCCCCCCCCCGAATAATAATTCAATCTGTCGAAGCCAGTTTGTTATCCGTAAAACTTATAACAATAGTGGGCGACGACAGAACCGAAATGCGAGTTGCTATACTGCTATGGCAGTGAAAGCGCGGTTTCCAGTTATTTTTTGCGCCTCAAACCAAGAAGAACCAGGTCAATCTTGCCGATTATTTTTGATTTTTCCTCCTTAATTTGAAGGCAGTGGTGAAGTGTTTGGAGGGCGGTCCGGTTTTCATGACGTCATTAGATGTCACTGGTGAGGGGACAATAAGGTGCAGTCCCAATACTCCACCCAGGACGCTGAGGAAGCTTAGCCCACCAAACGCCTCTAATAACATCAGTGAAACCGCACCACCCGCAGGTATCGTGATTACTGCTCAAAATGACGCATGAATCTGGTTTATGGGAGGAAAACCTTCTGGCTACCTGGGTACCTCAGCCTAACCCCGGTAACGGCTGCCTAAACTCGGCTCATGCGCATGCTTGAGTATAGAGTCTTCAGATGCAAGCTAGTTACACTAGAATAGACTTCTTGAAACCGATTCAAGAATCGATTGAAGGAATTAGCACATGATACTTCAATGGAATACTTGAATATACTGAACAATACAAGCCTTGATAGGGCAGTGCTAGGACAGAGGTATTATCTCAAGGCAGGGCGGCCGAAAAGCACAGGACAAATTGGGGTGATCAGGTACAAACTGACGGGGAATTCAGCCCTTACCCCGAATTCATCCCGGTGTTTCGCCTTAAAAGTCGATGCACATTCGAAGGCATTTCATAGCAGTGCCCTTCAATCGACCAGCTGCTAACGAAGCGGAGCCGCCACTTTTTTTCAAAAAAAGAAGCTTGGAAAAAAGAGGCATGATTGAGATGAAAGATAATTCCTACGGATAACGAACTCAGCTATCCGAACAGCAGTATCAATGTGGTCAATATGGCCAGCCATCGGATTGACGAATCTGATGAGTTGCAGAAATCCGTCGAACAACAGCACACTTCACCAAGATCGCCACCATTGAAGCAGTTCATGTCTTGTTGTTGATGTCGACTTGAACGATGAGTTGGAGCACCTGAATTTGTGATATGGTGAATAATCGGCTCTATTGCTCTATTAGAATCTCAGAAGGATCAAAAAATTTCTTAAAAATTCATCTGTATGAGGTGGGTTATTCAGCGCCCCGCTCATGTGGTATTTGATTTTGACCCATTTTGAGCCAGTAGGAGCCAATTTGGCGCCACACCTTTTTTCCATCAGCTTCGTTAAAAGCTCACGCTTGGGACTTATGCCATCTTGGTTACGAATATGACACCGATTTTCAAGCTGGGACCACTATGACGCAAGGGGGTGTCCCCCAAGAGGAAGGGACGCAGATGCGGCAAGGGACGAGTCCAGCGCACACTGTAGCGGTGATGCGTCAGATTAAATAGAGTGTGCCACACTACGTCTCGTATCGCACGGCATGCGCTCGCTGTTGTCACTCGTCCCTTGTCGCGTCTGCGTCTCTTCCTTCGCCGCGCGGTGGGCCTCTTGGGGGGCACCCCGATGCAAGGTACCAAATCAGCGCCAAACTGGCGCCATCGCAAAAGAGTAATGCCATATCCGTCATCAGAGCATTTAACTACACCTATACATGAAGTTTCGGCAACAAAACCCAACACCCTTCATAAGCTTCAGTTGCCGATGCCTAGGGTAACAGCAGTGTAATAGAGCCAAAAGTTCAATGTGGAAATTAGTATTATACAAATTAAAACTGGCCTTGAAATAGAAAAATGTTGACGGGTGCTGCCGCGCGCGCACGCGTCGCGGTCTGTCACTTCCCGAAGTATATGAGTCTAATACTGCTCGCAAATTGGCACAGCACTACAGCTCATATAAAACTAAGCCAACAAATAAGCACAGCATTTTTTCCGTGCCACAACTGTAGTCCACAATTCCGAGAACGGTTTTCTTATTTGAAATCAGCGTCGAAGACTCTACGCGATGCACACTTTTCACGGTGAACTTAATGAATTTCTCTTTGATCATGGCTTTTAACATTCAAGTGTGTTTGTGGTACTTTAATTCGATCTACGGTCGATGATTGTTGCCGACCCCTCGTTTGGCCGTCTGCGTTCTCCGCAATGTTCGTGGTCTCTCACTTTTTGCCAGTCCCTCGATTTCGGCGGGACGCGTTTTTTGGCGCTAGGCATCGACGGTAGATCAGGAAGATCACCGATCACGCATTTGTGAAGATCAAGGGAAAATTTGTCTTGAGGTTTGTAATTCAAAATGTACGTGATACTAGAAAATCATGACTTTGATACTGAATGTGGACTTTCCGACGAATTTGCGAAGTTATTTCAAGGCAGTGCACACAACGCAAGGGTACGAGCATAGTTTTGAACACACGAGCGCCGCTGTTCCATTGATTAGCCTGGATCAGATCCAATCCTCAGACCGTCAGCATTCTATGTGGCGCCACTTGCCATTACTACATAACTCTGTCTCGAACTCCTTTATTCAAAGCTGAGCTGCAATCACGAACTTCTCTAGAATACTCTGCATTCTGCCCCCATGTTCCAGTTTTCTGAGTAGGGCTGGAAAATTCATTTTGATGGCTGCGTCATCATCTATTTTACCCTAGATCAAATAAAAGAGCCCCGTTACTTATTCTGATGAATGCATATTGATGAAATCCTCTCAGTCATTCCCTCGGGCAATATTAAATATTGAATCATGGGCAGCTTACTCATCTCATATGAAGAGCCGAAATAAATAACAAAGCCTGATTACAGGTTGGACTTGTGTGAGACAAGCCAACTGTTCGATGGCCCCATTTCGTGAAGGTTTGCCATCATTGACGCCGTCAAGCTCACTCTAACCCATTCTGAAGCATGGAGACAGCATCCGTCGAGAGAACTTACAATTAGAGGCACAACCTAAAACGAGTTCAGGTGGATGAATTTCTCTTATAAATAGGACGAGTTGTTCATGGAGATCGTAGGGCCCGTTATTCCGGCTTTAGAAAGTGCAAAATATGCAATAGGGCCTCCGGGAGAGCGCTTCGACCTCTCCCTTTCCTTCTCGCTCACAGTAGCTTCTTGGTGTTTGCGCTCTCTCGTCCGTTGTGCTCTCTCACCTCTCTCTCCCCCGAGCTCATTCTCTCTTGCCTAGCGCAGTGGTGAGCAAGCCCTCAACCTTGATATTCTCCACAAACTCAGTTCTTTTGTTTGCCCGGTTTACTGCGCTTTTCACGTGCAAGAGCCTTCTCATGGGATCCCTATTTGGCCTTTTTGGAGAGGGCAATGGTCCACAACTTACTGCATGAACCAACGAAATTACTATATTTAATATAGAAACAAGTTGAGTCAGAGTTTCCCGTCTTAATTGCTATCTTGATCCCGATTTTGTTACCAAAACTTAATATTATTTTTTGAAATTGTTCAAGCCTATTTGAAGGGGTGAGGAGCAAATCGCAGGTCGCAGTCAAGTGTCATTACAGTTTCAAATGTAAGAAGAACCTGAACCCTTTACCTTATCTACCATATCCTCCTTCCTTGTCCAACAAGAAATTAGTGGAAAGTGGATATCGCAAGATAAACAAGTAGGTGATCTTGAAGGGGTCCGAAACTTTACTCGTTACCCGCTTTCATGCATGGCTCTGCCTCGGAGAATCCTACATGCGGTCCCCGAGTAGTCACTTGAATGTACCTGTACGATGAGGGGTTCTTCAGTATACACGCAGTCTGACATGGGCAATCTATTCGTTTCACGTACCCGCTGACAAGCGGAAATGGAAAAGCCGCCAGAAGAGGTAGTAGGTAAAAAATACACCACCATCACTAGCAATGAGTTCCTTATTCCGGAGGTAAAAATAAAGCATTGAGCATTCCACGATAATCAACTCCTCACAGGAATGCGCCGTGCAGCCCACTTCTAGAGAGGTACATCTGAGCGCGATTTATCCCATATGTCCACTTCTAGAGGCCAGTCTACAATGTAGAGTTCTCAACATGTTGAACAACACTGATACCGATTCAAAATGTATGAGAGTGCAAGTTAAACGGTAAAGCTACCTGATTTGTAGCTATAGCAAGATAAAATTTACGCTCAAGTCAACGAAATCGGCTGGGACCGTTCAGAATTAGACTAAAGGGATAAAGAATAAGGTAATCATTTTATTTTTTTAATTTTTATTCAATCAGCGGGTATCTCAACCCCTCTAGCACCATCATGCATCCAACATCCAGTCTGAATCGCAATACTATTTCAATAGATCGCCATGCACTTGCCCTGCATGGGTGGTCCAAGGTCGCAGTTAAGGCAGTGTCATATCCTCACGGGAAACGGCCATTTACACCGCTCAATTATGCAATCCTGCATTATCGGACGGCTGAATGATCCAATGCTGCTCATCACAAACTTGATCGTCACCTATGCAATACTTCCCAGGGAATAGTTTTCTTTTTTATAGAAACGAAACATGAACGATGCTTTTTTCAATTATAACATAACATCATAACAATTCAATTTTCACATTTGAAGCGAAGCAAACATATTAGTAAAAAAAAGCAAGAAAAAGAGGGTCAAAAAGCTCAAATGATGGCAAAATTTTAGGACTCATGTATTGAACAAATGTTGTTCGAAGGCAGAGATTACGATGGCCAGAGGGAGGTGCGGTTTTGATGACGTCATGAGCGTTATTGGTGGAACAGCGTCGAGAGGCGGTCCTAAGCATAGCTATTGGTGGATAGAACCTACAGCGCGCTGAGGAGTCTAGCCCAGCAATGACATTCAATGACGTCAACAAAACTGCACCGCCCTTCGGTCATCGCGATTAGTTCCTTCAGACGGGCATTATCGGGTGTCTATAATACTATGTCTATAATACAACACTCACTGCCACTTCCAAAGGCAAAATCCGCCGAACCGCTTGGTCGTCGTCTCGAAGGACTCAAAGCGCATAGCGAAATGTGAGCCATGGCGTTACCTGAAATAAAAATTCAAAAATACTGAGACAAGTTTCTGTTTCCTTCAATACTAGCAGGTCTTTTAGGATTAAAAGTTATTAGTCAGATATAGGGCAGCTGCATTTAGCCAGGATTTTTTCAATTAACGGCCAGGTGTTTTAGACGATTTGCCAACTAACGATGTATCATACAATTCCGAATTCTATTTGGATATTTTGAAAGCTGCTGTTGCACCAATAGGCCATGAGAAGTCGTTTCTTGACACCTCATCAATAGCGTGTGTTTTTGCTGTTTTTATGGGACTTCTACGAGCTACTTGAACTCGGTCCTTCGGCTCGCACTCCTGCCCCCACAAGTGCTTTTTGTCCCCTTGGCTCACGTACTATCTCCAATTTGGCACCGTCGAAAGCCGGGCGCCTTTCTCTAATCGTCTACGCTCCAGCCTTTTTCTACAGAGAACATGGAGGAAAGTTCATGGACAGGCATTATTCCTCTAGCATGGTGAGACTCGGGAGAAAAGCTCAAAGATCTAATTTATATACCGTACTATTCAATATTGTCCGGATCACATAGTCTATAACCATAGCTAGGTTTGATCCACAAAAAATAGACGACATAGACGATTCGACAAGAAAAAAATCTAATTCAGACGGTTCAAAACATGTTGCGTGCGAAGGGAACAAGAGCGACAGAGTGTGGCTCCGCAGTGTGCCATGCCGTCCCTTGATCGGCAAATCTTGGTAACGTATAGCGCGAAAATGTAGTAAAAATGTGGAAAAACAATGATTTATTTGTTTTAACTCGAAATATTTCTAAATGAGAAGCCTGCAAGTCAAGATCTTCAGCCCACATTTAGAGTGTGGCGGTTTTCCTTTTCCCTGTGCTAGGGAGAATTATCTAGTTTAGTTCTCGGAACTTTCAATGCAGTCGATACGGAGAAAGGAAGAAATTGCGACGGCCATTCGTATTGCGACAAACTGATAACTTATTAATTAATGTTTACTGGAATTTCTCCTAGAGGATCTGTTCAGGAGAGTGAATCAGCTATACAGTAAACCGAGGTAGAAGAAACCTGGTAGCAATTCAGGGGCAAAGAAAGTGCTTAACAGAGGAATATCGCGAGTGCTGTAAAAAAAAATTGATTCTCTTTTGGATCTTTCGGTGATGGGTTATGGGTCCTCAAGGGGTTTTTCGCGGCATCCAACCTCTATAGAGCAGCAAAAGCCCTCAGCTTCTTCATTCTCAGCATGTAGCCGCCAAGTTACGGGAATGTTGCCCCCTTTTGTGGTGCTTTGGAACTGTGGCTATGTTTTTATCGCTTTGAAGCCTTTTCTTTGGTGAATTCCCTCAAAACCTTGAATAAATAGGCAAAAACTCGGGTGTCCCCCAAGAGACCCGTCGCGCAGCGAAAAAAGTGACGCAGACGCGGCAAAGAACGAGTCGTAACGCATACTGTAGCGGTTGGACGTCATATTAAATAGAGTGTACCATACTATGTACATCTTACACCGCGCAACACACGATGTAACTCGTCTTCTGCCACATCTGCGTCGCTCACTTCGCCGAGCGACGAGCCTCTTGGTGGACACCTCAAAAACTTAACTACTTAGCTTTATGTTCTACATGTTCACATGTTCCCGCGTTATTTGAAGGCACCAATATACAGTTTTGAATAAAAAATTAGACAAATAAATAAAGAAAGAAATGGATTAAATAGAACCATACAAAAAGGAACGAACTGACCGTCACAAGATCGCTGAACGAGGCCGTGTCTTGATTTGACAACGACGCAGTAGGACTGAGAGGTGCATTTGTGATGTGAATCCATGTGGCCTGGAGAAAACGGCCTTTTCTTCGATATTCCTGAACGCTACGCCACTTTCACTCGTGGAATCGAGCGGCATTATTTGATATTTTGTGTTGCTTTTTGACGAAATAAGAATGTTTCCAATATAAATGAATCATGGAATTAAACAAACTCGTCAATTTGCAATTTCGTCATGAAACCCTCCTTCAGTCCGCTCATGACAAGACGCAGCATGATCAGAGGGAAAAAGCAGAATCCCTTGAGATCAATTGAATCCGTTTTGGGATGCGCCGCACACACTACTTTTGTGCAAGATCGTAGTGCGATGTAACTTGTTTCAAAATTGCTCACAGGATGCAGCTGACGACTTACAAGCCAGCCCACATTGTAAGCATCTCTGCTACATCTCATTTGATTAATATCGAAGGATGGAAGGCTGACATAGACGGGATCCAGTGAATCGAGTACTTTGATCGTGCATTGAGAACTGAAGCAACTTCTCATAGCATCACTCCACCCAAGTGGTGCAAATACCTTGATAAGTTAGTGTTATTTCTAAATTTGAGCCTTTTCTGCCATGAGAACAAATGGAGCCGCGATTCCTACTCTTTTGTTCAGTAGGCACTCGAAATCTTCTTACTACGATTCATAGAGGTAGAGCTAGGGGCCATTTTATCTCAGCGAGCCAAAGGCCTTGTGTCAGTAAACGATTCTGAACGGCATCCGCAGAAATAGCTGCGCTTTATGGCCTCCGTGTTCCACAGTTGCAAAAAGGGAACAATGGAACGGGTTGCAAAAAGTGTCTTATGATGATCAAATTAGCCTCTGAAATTTTGTCTGTGGGAATCAGATGAAACAGTTGCTTGCTGTTTCCGAAATAAAAATCTGCCGCCAAGGGGGAGGAAAGCTAACCAGCCCGTTTGGCATTCCTGCTGGGGCCGGTATGCTGAATGCTGTGGAGGGGCTGGGATCTCCGAAGTCGACGGATTACTTCAACTTTGTCGGTACGATATGAGAGTGATGGCGGAAGTGGTTCAGCTACATGCGCAGCTCCGCCAGAAGGCCCGCTTTGCTTACCTTAGGACTAAGCCTTGGAAAGACGACAGACCTCCCTGTCTCCCAGGCTTAGTCCTGAGGTAAGCATCATATTGAGGCGGTTTAAAGGATCGAGTAGAAGCAGTCCGTCGACCGTCGGGGATCCTATCCCTTCCCCAACATTCAGTATACGTTCCCAGCAGGAACGCCAAACGGGCTGGTTTGCTTACCTCGCCAAGGGGAAAGGCCAACCTTGTCGTGACCTCTTCAGATATATGGGCCTCTTTCCCCTTCCGCCTCCATTTCGCACTACTTGGGAGCGCTCTGAAATGTGAATGGTTTCATTCAATGTGCCCGAATAATATGCACCCCTTCCACCAAAAATGGCTACCTATCCAAAACCTCGAAATAAGTCCTTCCTCGCCCAACTCGGACAGACAGACCATTAGGCCCGAGTGTACGAAGCAGAACTCTTTCGTGTAAGCGTATTAAACTCAATATGTTGTTGCTTTGAAGTCAGTTATATTCACTAATTTCCAATTTTTCAGGCAGTTCGTTGATAATGAGCCAACTTAATTGCCAAAAAATATCTGCACCTGAAAAGCAGTACAGTGCTTGGACAATCGGCAACAGCATTAACGAGAGCTGTGAATGAAGATAGAGCCGCATAATTGACCAGAAGACGACCGATGAGAAAAAGGCGAAAAATCTGAAAAAAAAAGTCGATTAATCAATGATTTATGAGGATGAATTCACGACGATGCATTGCAAATGAATAGAAAGGGCAACCTGCAGGCGTGACCAACCGTTCGTTGTGACAATTTCACTAGCTTCTGGCATCCCTTTCTTCAGGACGCCTCGGAAGGAGCCCCTTCACCACCATCAGCTTTAGGTGCTGTTGGAGATAGGGGGGTTGGGCTGATTTTGCCCACTGTATATATTTTCGTGGGAGTTTCGCCAAAGTTGTCCAAATGCCACCGAAGACGCCTCCCCCCTGATTTCAGAACTACTACAGCTTCGCCGGAACGACCCCTCCGAATTCTGAAATATGGTCCCTTACTGGGTGAGGTAAAACGTACGGTTGACTCTGTCTGCGGGAAAAAATGAAAAAGAAAGAAAATGCACAAAAAATGTAGTCCGTAGGATGGCTGAGATCAAGATAAGATCCTCCTTATCTCCATATCTTCATTTACAGAAGTGGTAAGAACATAAAAATAAGAAGTACATTCTTCGGTTAGGTGCCATGAACTCACACTGCAAACCCAAATGTAACAGTGTTGGAAGAATATTCGTCAGAGTTTCTAGAATTCAACAGCATGACATCAGGCAAAATGCTTTGCTTTTTCAGCCAACTTGCTATCATCTACTTAAAGGCAAGCTCCGCGCTTAGCCTCACTGAAGTAGTCGCTCCCCTAG
>KZ344990.1:675238-704833 GCA_002352805.1 Teladorsagia circumcincta
GCGCGATGCCAGACTTTGCGAATCGAGCGATTCGGTAGCAAATCGGACTTTGTACCAGCGAGTCCAACTACGTACCAGCGACTCAATAGTGGCGGGACCCAACGTTCAAAGGCAGTCCCGCCACTCCCAGACAGCGTTACTGGCAGTAAACACAATTTGAAATTGGCGCGACTTCCTTCAAACGTTGGGTCCCGCCAAGTAAACACAGTTTGAAATTGGCGGGGCTTCCTTTAAACGTTGGGTCCCGCAAATGTTGGGTCGCTGGTACATAGTTCGACTCGCCGGTACATAGAAGGACTCGCTGGTACAGAGTTCGATTCGCTGGTGCGAAGTTGCAGCACAGTGAATACATAGTACATGAAGGGACACACCCAGATCCCATTGCGGGCATATATTATAGCGAATCACTCAGTGTAAATCTGAGGGCTTGAGGATGTACGTAGTACACTCCGCAGCTATTGCGCATTATTTTTGTGCTGAACATTGTAGACCTACTTTCACATTATTTTGTTCCTCATTTGCATATGACGGAGACGGCCTTCTCTTATAGTGGACAGTGTTTTATTGCAAATATCTGGCGATCTTACTGTGAGGCACAATATTGAAGTGAAGAGATCCATTCTCACCAACTACAGTAACAATACCGCACTTATCAACTGGATCTGCGTCGCGCTCGTCACCGCGCCCCGCAGGCTTGTGAGCCACGCCAACTAGTGCGAGGCAGTGGCAATTCTCTTGCCACACACCATAGCTCCATCTTGTGCACGGGAATGACTGCCGCGATGGCACCACCTGTCTTTATCACAGAACGTGATTTGGATTAATTTCATTTGCTCAGGCACACATCGGCTAAAAACTCGAAATTATCGCAACTCCAGTTAGATGAGCGTAGTCTTCTTCAATTACTAACCTTACAAGGAACTTGTCAGCATCATCCAGTTCAAGTTCTCAAATCAATACTTGAATTGGAGGGCGGACACCAGAGATCAACCCATTAGAGAGAACGGTCGTAACTGCTAAGTTAGACAACTCTGCTCGCCTATGAGTTATACATACGCTGATGTGCAGTAACCTCATGCAATCCTCTCATGATTCTTTGAGTTCTTAGTCTTTCCTTTATAGAATAAACTTTTGAGAACTCATCACTGAAAAGCTTTAGACCGGTGCTGAAAAACTAGGCAGGTATCGAGCTCTCAGCTCTAGCTCTTAGCTTGGCTCACGTCATCGCGCTTGAGAACGCTTCAAGCTGGATTCGGCTTATTGTTAGCCGCTCCATTGAGTTCATGGCTAAAAAACAACAATACAACCATTCTTAATGCGAAAATAGCCTCGCAGAAATCGGTGTCCCAGCGAAGGCTAAAAAACCCACATATGGGGAAGCTATTGGGCGTGCTTTCAGTTAATAGTTAGAAAATTAGTTCATACACAGCACAAGGCACAAAGCTTGGTTAGACAACTGCAGCTTAATGCCGCTCCAAATTTATCTCAAAGATGACTATGGCAATTTTAAACCAGTTATTTGCCCTTTGTATCATATGTGTGCATAGCTAACATCAACCTAATCGTTTTAAATCGATTTGTGAATTGAAGGTGCTGCTTCACCCGCTTCAACTTTACTTTTTATGCTTACATAATCTTTATCAGACCTTATCAGAGCACAGTCCTATTCAATATTTCATTAAGAGCTTTTGAAAGAACCGATATGATGGACAGTGTACACAGTGTACAGAATGAAGAAAAAAGTACTACAACTTTCGAAGATCTGTTGCGGTGCAGCTACGGTCAACCGCAGCGTCTAGACCATATCAGCAATGCTTTTTACCCTTACGACGTTCAATTACGAGGATAGTTTGCTGCACTGGGCTCAACTTGACACACATGCAACGCCCCTGAACTCGTCCAACGAGGGCGGGTTGGAGCCTATGTGGTGTTAAACTAGATTTAAAGATCTCCATCTGAGCAGTTCCTTTCTACTCCAACTCCGTTGGCAAATAATCGACTGAACGAGTGGAACGAGGATATCCTGTTGCAGAAATTTCCAAAAATTCCAAACGTTTTTTGAAAATTGTCACAATATAGTTGAGTTATGGGAGAAACCCTTCACACCAGTCGGGATTGGCGAGCCCGCTTCTCTCGGTTATCGGACAGTAGGTAGCGATACCGGGGCAACATTTCACCTAAATTCAGCGTTTCATGGTACATGTATCAGCTTGTCGCGAAAGTCTTGGCGCATTTGTCAACATTTTTTTTTCAATCCATTTTTCTTCTTTAATGCAGCCAACAACTGATAAGTACATAATCACCATAATCGACAAAACACTGCCTTTCAGCAGGAGGCGTCTGGTTGCTGGTTGTTCAGAAATCCTGAGCTTTGAGGCGAAAAACCTGAACAAGTCCACTCCGAGTAGGTCCGGATCATCGAGCCACCTCTCTCTTGGTTGGCTAGACAGCAACAGAGGGTTATGGCGGTCTGATGGCTACAGATTTGCTGAATAAACCAGGCGGCTTAGAACCTCCCATGATAACGTGGAGACTTTTATGAACCTTCTTCGTATTTCCAGGAATAGCGTTACCCCGATAAAGTAAACTTTTCCATGCTTCCCGAGAGTAGTGTCTGCGAGCCGAACCACTTGGCAACATTATTAGTCATCGACACCAGTGAAGCTCGTTGGCAGCAGCTCCTGGTGAGCAAAGCGTTTGCAGCTTCACCAATCCTGAAAAGTGCTTCACAGGTTGCAGAGCTGGAATTGGCGTTGAGATCTTTGGTTTTACAAGTCCGAGCCAGTGGTGCTTTCGTGTATGGTTAATATGAAGACCTCACTTCTAGTTACCAAAAGCAAAGTTGTCGGATCAAATGCGACGCAAGCGGTAAATTAAAACGTCCATTGCAAATTTTCATCGTCTCAATAACCTGAGGTCAGTCATATCGCGAAATTTTCGCCATATTCCTCTCCTTTTCGAGGCGGTAATGAGGAACCGCTACTGCACTCTGATAACGCGGGGAATGCTTTACCAGATCCCGCGCGTTGCACGGTGGGTTCTTTCCATACAGCTTGAGAATACACTCGTGATTCAGTGTAGCAGGTCGACCACATTTGTTTTTTTTTCTTAAGTATTTGGACTTCAGCAGCCAAGTAAATGTCATGTTGTGGAAGACAACTAGAAGGCCCATTGTAACAACAGGGCTTCTTACCGCGTCGCATACATCGACGCACTTTCTGTATTCACAAAAGCTGGAGCACTCAAACATACTATCAGTGAAAGACGATTTTCTCTGCTGTAATCATGGTGAAATACCACGGCAGAACTGCTCTTCAGAGAGCATTGACTATTGTTTACATACGTCTCGCAATAAATGTTTCAAAATGATCCTCAAACATTTTTCAAGAAGAAAAAGAAAATGTGCAAAGACTTTCGCGACAATGTTTATCATAGCTTAGCAGTATAACGTGATGAGCCGTTAACCGACTGTATGGTTCGAATCTCGCCTTAGCGAAGAGCTTTCGCCCCCCCCCCCCTCTGCGATCTTGGAAAATTACTTTCGCTTGGCAAATCGCGGCTGAAAAACAGCAGTTAATAATCGTAAAAGTTATAATAAATTTCTCAAAGGAGTTCCCAACTTTTCGAAAAAAGTCTTCCATATTTTGTCTAACAGAAAGCAATTTCAGAAATTTCCTTTGCTCTGAACTACACGAATGACCAATATATGATCTTTACGTCACCATATGAGCAACACCGATAGATAAGGTACCTTTTGGAAAACAAACAAAACTCGGAACTTCATCAGCTGTTGAAAGTTGACTTTTCATGTACAAAGTTAAGGAATGGATTCGAAAACAATATTCCAAAATATGAACAGAATAAGTAAATGTGGAAAAAATGTAAAGTGAAAATCAATGAAGTATTTGGAGTCCCACAAAACCCGTTAAATGCTCTGGAGCTCGATTGAGGGCGGAACGCAACGAAAAAGCTTGCCAGCAAAAGTGAAGCCGACCGGAAGCATGGTGAAATCAGTGCTTCCGATGTGAATTCGCTGAATCGAGCGCCAAGAGTTCCCGAGACTTCTGCATCGTTGAGTGTTTTTGGAATAGCAAAAGTGTCCTCAGAAGAACTTGAAAATGAGTGCGAACTCAAGATGAACCTATTGAGACTATGCAATCAATAGGGGCAAGCAGTGGTAAATCAAAAGCAGGGGTACCCGACGCGAGGCCTGTTGCGCGACAAGAAGGCAGGGACGCAAACAGCTCGGCGGACGAGTTGCAGAGCGTACTTTGGCGAATTCGCGACATCTCAAACAGAATGTACCATTGTGCGCCCTCCATCGCACAGTACGCGCTGCGACACGCCCACTAACCTGTCTGTGCCTCTGGCCTCTCGCCGCGTCTGATGGGTATCCTGTCGCGTGCCCCAAAGACAGTGATCACGATGGTTAGACAGTGGTGCGGTTTTGATGACGTCATTGAATTTCAATGGTGGACTAAACCGACAACGCGCTGGCGACTGCTGTTTCAATGGCCATTGGGTGCTTCTAGAAAAGAAAACCGGATGACGACGCTGACAACTTCAATAGAGGACTGCCGTTACCATTCCTTCCACCTGCCAAGCGACGGGCGTGTCTGAGTTGAGGGCGTTTCTGAGGGGCCATCGGTGTCTATCACAACGGTGATAGCGCACCTTTGCCTCAAATGCGCCACCTATCGTCTGCTTTGATACGCCTCTACTAACCCTTTCTACTGAACATTTTCGCCTTCATGAGCTCCCAACTTATCGCAGTTGCTGCCTGAAAAAAAAAAACAGTGGGAAGTGACAGTCTGGGCTAAAAATGCATTCAGCTTATATTGGTCTGAATAGAAGTGAGATGCATGGCGCAAACCAGCACACATCGATAACGCCAGATGCTTCATTTTTTGTGTTCTCCTGACTGGATGACACACTGAGACATGACATGGAAAAACTGACGGATGCTAACAAAGACAGCTGTTCAACTATGTGCATTCATGAGTCTAAATTTCGGAAAACAAGAAAAATAACGAGTTCCGAGATTCGAAAATTGCCCAGTAAGATCGTGCAAGGCTATTGAGTTAGGAGAAGTAACAAATCCGATGAATGTGCGAATTCCAGTAATCGCTACAGGAAATGCGTTCTGTCGGTAAATAAAGCAATTTTGTGCCATTTATGAGTCTGAGCCAACTCATAGGTTATAAGTGGCAAGCTGTTCTGAGTAGAGGGGCGGGCATCATAAAAATATAGAACGAGTATTGAATTTGTATTTATGAAGTCAAAAGGTGTGTACATATACAAGTGAGCCAGTGTAAAAGAGGTGAATTGGTAAACGGCGCTGATTACGCGCACGGTCCGATGCTCAAATTCTAGCTCGAGATTCGCCGAAGCCAGGCAAGCGGTCGGTTGATTAGTATCGGGCTTATTTGAGAGAACGAGAGCACTCCAACTTTCTTCGGCTCTCTGTAAATTATTGTATTCATTGAATCGCATCCAAACATCATGACAAATTTGGGAGGGGGTGGAAAGCGTGGCGCATCCCGAAGAGCGATGGGATTACTCATAGCCGAATCAAAAACCCTCACCCTCTACTTTGGGTGAGCTGCTCAAAATGATAACAGTTCATGTTCGTTGATGAAATTGGCGAGCTGCAAAAGTTTTTTTGTATTTTACTAGGTATATTCTGGCAGAAGGTGGGGGAAGGGCGGGCGGAGGGGGTTTTAAATGCAAGGAGAATTTTGACGCCTCATCAACGGAACTTCCATCAACTGGTGTCGGTAAAGGCACGAAAGTTGCGGATGACGTCAGGAAAAGGGCAACGGGAGGGGGGGGAGGAAAGAGAGAACATACGTACCCTCTTGTAGTCATTCGTCTATCCTTTAGCTCTTCCTTTCCTTATTGTTACAACCCCCAACCCTGTTCTAAACTCCCATACGAACGCAAAAGGAAATCTTAGAGAAAATAAGAGATTTAAGATGTAAATAACATAGTACTCAATATTGTAAAATAATATATAATAGAGCAATATACTATGCAATACTATAAAATATGCATATAGAACTACTGAGAACTATTGCGCGTATTAGCTGAAGGACCTTGCGTAGGAAAGAAGAGATGCTATTCAAACAAACTAAGCATAATAGCCAAAAAGGCACGTGTTCAGCGGCAAGGAGTGGGCGCAACGGGAATTTTTAATTTTGGCTCCGCCCATCTCGACTCTTGATCTATCCTACATCGCTTGCCTATGCCCAGTCTCCTGGCCCTGCGGTATCTGAGGCGTTCCAGAAAACTTGTGAACTTCCGTTTTATGTGCCACCCACTCAGGGCATATGGGTGAAAAGTGTGGGTGGAGTTTGCACACATATGACATGCTCCACCCATCCCATACTAGACGGAGTTTTACCTCATATTCTCAAAGTCATGCCAAATTTCGTGACGGACAACCGAGTCAGATCAGAAGTGCCACTGTCGAGCTTCCTCACCAGAATAACGTCTGATGGTAACGAAGACCTTTCTTCCCTGTGTTTATCTCCCATTGGCGTCAAGCCCTAACAACTACCTTGAGCCACCTGACAAAAAGTACACTCCTCATTACAATGATTCTTTTCACAACGTCATTTAGATAACCAAATTACGGGCGCTATTCTTACTCGGCTGTCTAAAGAATAGGTTGTGAATAATCACAAGTCTACTCAAGAACAGCGCGATATCCAAGCTCCGTTGATTGTGGAAGTACTCGCGTAGCACGAAAATCCATTTTACTGGTAAATTATGCAATGGAATTGATAATGGCGCAGAAATAGTATAGAAACTACGAGAATTGTGAGTAAGAAGAGCCCACCTCTAGGACTCATTTTAACTATGAAATAAATTGTCTAAGGAACGAAGTGAATTGAAAAATTCGAAAAGTAGGTATAGAACTTGACAGGGGTGTATTCACAAGGAAACTTAATTGTTTGGACCGAGGGGGGGGGGGGTATTGGAAAAATCGCCTTCTAATGCAGGTTATAGCGAGTCTATTCCCTTTTCAAGAGGATTCATTGTGAGAAATGGAAATGTCTAAGCCTATTAGAGCTTATGTTTCTCGCTGTACGCGCCATGCACCCGACTTCTGTTAGGAATTGTAGACACTGATGCATTTCTCTCAAATGCGGTTTGAAGTGATCAACAGATGCTCCATTAGGGTTTTTCATCTCTCCAAGTAATGAAGCCAGCAGGAACCAATGAGGGGTGGAGAATCGGCTGGCCTGGGTGGGTTTCGTGCCGTGGAATCGTTCTCATTCATTTCCAATTAAATCAATAGAGTTTGCAGTACTGAAAAATAACGATTGAGATGGAATGAATACAGTCCTCTCCAGTTCCATGAGAGCCAAACTGTTGAGCGTTTATCGATCTGTTTTCGGATGCGCCATGCACCCTACTTCCATTCAAAAGAGATGTTGAAAGCGGAGTTCCAGCGGAAAATGGTGTCTAATTATTGCACACCCGCGCAGAAAGCGCGCAGTCTTGTTTCGAGTACCTATTGAGACGAACGGTATGCATCTCAACTCAAAATCTCTGCAATATCATGATTCAGTGCATTGTGGCCGAAACCAGCCACTGTGAAACTGTATGAAATAGCTTGATCAGATTCCCCACCTTGCCCATTCTCTTGAACTCTTACATGTAGTAAGCACATTATTCGATTACCCCTTCATTAAGGCACAACCTAGAACTAATCATGTTGGCGGATCCAATGACGTTATTACTCAAGCAAAAAAGTACTCATTATACGAGGACGTTCCAAAAGCCTCAAGATAACAGCTTCGCCAAATACAACAAAAGCGTATCCTCCAGATTTAGAATCATCGAAATAAGTTAAAATTTTAAGAAGTAGGTTTCAGGAACTCTTACCTCCGAAAAGCTAAAAAATTTGAAGTGCTCAGTTCAATGTCCAAAATTCATCCTCCCAGGCAATTCTGCTGCAAGACCTGTTCTGAAATGGAAGGCGATTGTCCCAGACGACGTCCAAGACTTGATCCCCGGACCTTGCGCTTGTTAAGCAGCGTCACTTGTCACAACACTACGTCCTCCCGAAAATGCGTATCGAAATCGGTCGTTTATCAGAGGTCCTAGTAGAATTTTCTTTTTTCTTAAAAAGTGATTCCGATCTAACTTGCATAGCTTCCTTTTCAATCACCAAAATATTGGGTTTGGCCGGAAAATGCTATAGAAGTCATGGACTCAGTGGATAAACACCACCTTTGGTGTGATGAAGTTGCTTGCTGAAGTGAATTGACTTCTGAATCCAATTTCAGGCTAATACTAGGCTTCAGACAACTTCTGGCATCTCAGGGATGGTATGAAATAGGCGCCGATGGAGGGTTCCTGGAAGTGAATTCCAGCAATCCATAGCACTATCAGGAGAAGGGACATCTTCAAGAATTCCGCACTTTTACCTCCTCCTTGAATGTCTGAGGCATATAAGAATAGAGTAATTGATTGTCGATAGGAGAAGCACAGGGGGTTGGGCCGGCCTGTTATATTGTTGCGGTTAAATTCTTGGGCTCTCACAGGCAAGTTCTGGAGCTTCAGTGGTGTGTAAAAGCGCTCAATAATTAAGGGGTGTGGAGCTAAGCAAAAGAAACCATGGAAAGACCAAAATTGATGCCTAAACATTCTTTAGCCCTTTGACAACCGTATGCCCGCCGCGGGCCACAGCAGTGATTGGTTAGAGACCCCTTCCGTAAACTCCACACAGAATGGTTCGAAAACAGCTTATGTTCAACGCAAAAAAAGAAAAACCATTTGTAAAGGAGCCACGGTTGCACCTCACAGAAAATACGAGCGCGCCAGACAAGTTTACAGCGCGCGGTCGTCAAGGAGGTAAGCTCGGGTGGGGTACGAAAGAGATTAAGAGCGAATAGAGAAGGCAGAAAACGCAAAAGGGCACATTATGCGAGAATCGGACGCTGCAGCCGCTTCCAGAAACTTACCGGTCACGGCTGGTAGGCATGAGCATTGATAGGGCCCTAGCGTCCTTGCCGCGCTCTTTCGAGCCATGTCAATGGCACATTGATGACGTTCGCAAGCAGCTCTACTCTGCCTACCAAGAGGATTACTCCAGTGGTATTACTCCAAACCTTACTTTTAAGTAACTGTGAGATGTGGCTCATCAAGGGTTTCCATGGACCAGTCTATTCATGCCACGGTAAGTGGACCTGAGGTATGCAAGAAAACGCGATCAATCGGGGTGCTAAAGACTTCCTTACGATTGAAATTGCCCTTCGAGCATCGAGCAATTGTGTGACGAGAAAGGCGTAGATGCTGGGTTGTTCGGCCCTTACCGAACGGAAACAATGGAACGGTAAGAGTGAGATGGTGAGAAGCAGACTAAATCTTGGCTTTCTCAAAATAAAGTCGAGATCGTGAGCGAAGCGTGAGCTTCGTGATGGGCGGTCCGGCTGGAATGATGGTGGATATGGTGGTTTTCGCTGCGTGTTTCACCTGCCTATTCGATTAGCAGCGAACGCGAATAATTATGTTCACCAACGCTCCATTACATTATTGCTATGCGGAGAAGGACTACGGCAATCCGAAAGTAGTGGTCAGAATCGTTGAACTTGCCACGAAGACTGGATTAAGCATTTGATGGAGAAATCTCAACAAGGGAATGGCATATACATTTGCTTTTCCAGGAAGGTATCAGGCTCTGGAAATACTGCTTGAGATCAGCAGTATTCCGGAACCGAAAAGCATCTTCAACATTTCTGAAGAGGTTGGGGAATATTTTAATTTCCCAAAGACCTGCAAGTTTTACTCCAGCTTTCTAGCTTATCAACTCTTACACCTGAAGAATTTTGCAAATTGGAAAGTAATTCTCGAACTGCTGCCCGATGTGAGTCTTAACCCAGAGTAAACACGCGTTAGGTAAGCCCCTGTCCCACGAAGGTAGAGGTGGTTGACCAATTTCAATCAATAATCAATTTGTGGTCTGTGCTACGGACCCCTTCCTTGGTCAACATGAGGCTTGGAATGCGTGTTAGACTTTTCACACATGCAATGGGCAGCGAAAGATATGTTCCCGGCAGTCTAGCATGGCTTCTTGGCGCACTTGGCGAGCCACGCCCACCTCTTGCGTTTCTTCGTGTATGATTCTCTGGGCCTTCAGCGGAGTTCGAGTTATCGTGAAGAGGGCAGCACCGGTGGGAGTTTTCGAGACAAAATTTTCGGATCCCATTTTTCGGCCTTTTTTTCTGGGCCATTTTCCTCGGTTTTTTCCCCTTTCTTGCACCACTGACCATCTTTACCTTAATTTGCAAGAAGGTGCCTTTTCATCGTATATCCCTCCTATGAGGAAATTCTTAACTGGCATCTAGCGAGCTTTTCGGTCATTGCATACGAAAACGCACGGTGCTGTAATGCGGTAGCACAGCAATATTTTGGGAAGATGGAGTGCGCATGGTCAACCGAGTTCCTTCAGTAAGAAAGAGAATGAAGGAGGCGGGAGGGAACAGAGGTGGTTTTCTCGGAGCTCGTCATGTTCATATCATACAAACAACAACAGACGTCAATTGGCCCCCGCAATTCACTGCAGGGTCAAGGGGCACTGGCGCGGTTTCGGTGGTCCAGCGAGGTAAAACTCTCCAGAAAAGGCTGTAAAGGCTCGGGAAGACGCGTTTCATGTTGCGTCTGTGAACGCCTGCAGCTTGGGTGCGAGACAAGAGTCTCCCTGAGGTCGCCGCAAGAGCGAAACTAGGTCACCGCGCGCGGCGGCTACACTATCCGTCATCTTTACTGTCTGAAACATGGCAATTTGCCAAGGTTCGAGACCGCCTCTCCGGGCGATCGATACGACGCTTTTCTGTTTATTTTGTTGTTTGTTTGACTTTCAGTTTTTTTTGTTGCAAGTAGCTTTTTGGTGCTATCGCAGTTGCGGGAGGAGACCACGCGACGGTATGGCGTTGTGTTTTCTGTTCCTCCAAGGCTTAGTCACCGAAACTATTCCCAAATTAACAAGCCATGACAAAATAGTAAGCGCGACCGGGCTCAACCTTGGAGGAGTACACAACTAGAGCGCCGCGCCGCCGCGGAGTCCTCTAAGCACCCAAAAATTAGAAAAAATGAATTAAAATCATGAAAAAAATTCAAAAAAGGCGTCGTATCGATCGTATAGGGAGGCGGGTCTTAGTCTTGGCAGATTGCCATGTTTCAAACTGCAAAAATGCCGGCGACGTCGCGCTCGGTGACCTACTTTTGGCGCGGCGGCCGCGAAGGACTCTTGGCCGTCTCCCCTGCAGCTTGAGTATCTTGATCAAGTATTCTCGACGGAAGTTCACAAAACAGACAGAGGACATTTTGCGTGCAACTTGTTCAGCGGCAGTACAAGGGCTAAACGATTATGCTCTTCGTTTTTTTTTTGCGATGTGAAAAAACGAGCACTAATTGCGCTTTCGAACGAAAGTTCGAGAAAATGTCCTGGAAGTCTGGCAAATGTGCAGAAGTCCGCAAAATCAGAAATGTATGGTTTCCTCTCAAGGAGCGTATAGCAGCGGCAGTAGCAATTGCTACTTGCACGGTCCACTAGATCAAGTCCACCATTGAACCGAAAAACTTCTCACGCCTCCAGGGCTTGGGATTTTGAAAGAACACTGCGAGGTCGATTTGACATTAGAAAAAATGCCCATTCATTTGTTTCTACAGATTCGATTGGAAATCCAAAGTGCATGGCGCATGCTCAACAACATCTGGCATCCTCTATCTCTACTTTCTTCTTTATCCCTTCAGAGATCCCACAGCTAGCTGTCTCTCTATCTCACAGCATTTACGCTATCATCATTATGTCATACCATTTCTGGGAAGATTCCCCTTTTTAACCAAATTTAGCCGTGAAGGGCAGGAAAGGTGGGCGAATGGAGGCGTTGCCGAATGCCAACGATTGAGAAGAGCCCTGTGATTTACCGCAATTGCTGGATTCCGGCAATTCGCGATAATCTATGGTTCGATGGGAGCAGCCGTCGGAAATTTCAACTCAGATTAGTGCATGCCCTTTTGGAAAAATCTGCTAGAATTCAAATTATAGGTGAGTAAGAGAGCACAGGAAAATAAACCAAACTGACGTACGGGTCATTCCGCTAAGATTTTTATCACTAAATTATAGGACTGCGTGGAGCAGACTCCGCTCATCCCCCGCACTTGTGTGGGTGGCACTCCAGGAATGAAAAGAGTGATCAGCGCAGAAATAATTGCTGAGTGACATTTTTGAGGATGCGCCATGCATTCGACTTCATTCTGGAATTGAAGTGTCTTTTGAATGACATTAGCGCTTTGCCTATTTGCCGCGCGCGCTCTAAACGAATTTTGCGCGTGGGACTGCGAGTGAATTTCGTGAGGTGTGGGCTGGTCCCATTACGACTTTTTTTTTCTTTTTAATACATAAGCAGTTCGGACCACTAAATGCGTGAGTGTGCTGAAGAGGTGTCCAGCCAATCATTGCTTTAAGACTTGGGAACTTATCAAAATAGGAGATTGTCCAGGAATTTTTTGCCATGGTCTGCCAGCGGGCCACACCCTCACACGCGACCGACTTGGTGTGGCCCGCCGGCGGGTCATACGGTTGTCAAAGTATCAGCGTAAAAATTGAATAAAAGCGGTTTTAGGTCAGTGTTTCTGCCCTCCTAGGCTGTGTAGATGTCGAACGATCGACCCAGGAAGAATACAATGGCGTGGGATGGAATTGGAGCGATTTGATCACCCAACGTTGTTCACTGTAAACGGCTCCACTTTCCGCTACACCACCTTCGCCCTGAAAAGCATCGCTCCTACAGTGAGCACTGCTCACCCCATTCTGCTCATCGTAAAAGCGTTTCAAGAACACCGAAAGTAAAAGCTTAGGAGAGTGAAGTGAAACATGGCTTCATACCGCTCAGAAAAGCAGGGTGTCTGGACTCTATCCCGGACAGCGTCGAAATGTTTTATCCATATTCCCATAGTTCAGCATCCTTGTCACAACGACGAGTTCCTTGTGAAGCACAATAACAAATAAATGGCGTACAGGAAGGAAGGAAGCTGTATGATAGAGGAAAGAAGAGAAAGGAAAGAGAAAGGTGTAATAGCACCAGGACCACGTGTAAGACCTTTTTGGCGGTGTCAACTGCCGTCACTGGTACGTACTGGTGAGTCTTTTCTCAATCAAAGGAATGAATAGAGTGGCCGCACAACAACACCGGAAATCGAGGGAACCACCACAATTGGAATCGACTCGTCATTTCAGTCGTCGGTTCGGCAAAGCCGACGACGTGGCGGTGGACACATGCTGACCGAAAAAAAATGTCCGGGGTTTTTGAAAAGTCTTAGAAAATTTTCTCAGAAAAACCACGGTTTCCATGTAAGCAACTAATTCCGTAATGGGAACACTGCGGAGATGCCCGGAAGATCTATGATCTATTACCCACGTAAAACTATTGAACTGGACCACTGATCAGAGGGAAAATTGCTAATTGGCACTAGATAGGGCATTCATAAATTGATCAATACCTCCCAGCTTGAACCTCCCAATGAGCTCTCGCTATGGCTTGCAGGTTTCCTCGGATTTCTGCCATCTACAGGATCAGGAGAGAAGTTGAAACCCGGGTCAGTTTCCCTTGAGCTACAAGACAAAAAACTTACTTGAGCAAAGGAAAGAACACAAGAAAGCTCATTCAACGTGCGTCTTTGTAGAAAAAAAATGCCCATCCAACTGGTTCTACAGTTTCGACTGGAAATTCAAAGTGCATGGCGCGTGCTCAACAGAAGCTGGCTCTATCTTTACTTCCCTGTTTATCCCTTTAGGAATTGCACAGCTAGGCTCCCTCTATCCTACTACCGCTATTCTGCCATCCTAGCATTGAACTTCTGCGAAGATTCTCTTGTTCAAACAAATTTAGCCGAAAAGGGCAAGTTAGCGCCCAGGCCGAACGCCAGTTATAGGCTCTGCGACTTTGGGTGAATGATAGGAAATGCCTTACCTTCCCCTCTCTGGCTGATGATAGCTGAAGAGCCTTATCCTCCTGTCTCCCCTGAACACCATTCTTCGCCTGTGGTGGAATGTTCAGGCGTGTAAGGCCGATGTCAGACTTTGAGAGCAGCGCGATTCGCTACGAGCGATTCGCAAGCGTCCGCGGTCGCGTAGCGAGATCTAATTGAGCGATTCACTGGCCGCAACGCGACCGCAGACGCTAGCGATTCGCAAAGTCTGACATCGACCTAACAGCACTGCGTCAGGAATTGGAAATTCGCTCACAAAAAAAAGAGTTCAGAAATAAAATGAGACTTCAATGGTGAGATGAGATTCGTGATTCTCTCCGTAGCGAAGAAAATTATCCCATGTCATTCCCTAGTCTTACTTCTCCCATTACAAGACATTCAAACAAACTTCCTCCATGGGCAAAAAGAACAGAAAAAAGTAAAAAAAAAACGGATTTGAATCGCAAGTAACCTCTCCTTCGAAAAAGGAGAAAGTGTCAGGTGCAGACCGCACACCATAACTGACGACGGCCGCTATAAAGAGGCGTTGTCAAATGCCACGTTTCGGGGCCGGCGTCAGTTTGGTGTATGGTCTGCACCCGACACTTTCTCGTTTTTTGAAGGGGAGTATACAAGGATCATATGAAATGGGAAAATGTGATGGGTAACTCGTGAGAAAACTCAAAACAGCTCGATTCCTGAGTAAAAAAAATCAATTAGTAGAGGGACGTCAGAGGTACGAATCAGCGCTGGGATTCTCCCCACAGATAACATCATAATACACTTCTGAAGTCAATGGGGCCACCGCATCAGATATAAAGCTGCGGAAGCGAATTTCCAATGGAAACGGTTAGATGTGTGTATTTGACTCGCCCCGGAAGTGGGGGAGGGTGTAAGCGCAAGGGGCAATGACTGAATGTGCATCGGTGTTCTCACCGAATGAGGTGAGAGACGGGTGAATAAGCGGAGACGGGTGAAAAAGCGGCTCCGCAGGAAACCTGGGACATGGGTGCATTCGAGTTCGTTCATGTTCTTAGCAGAAAAAGAGCCGCAACAAAACATACCCGGGGAAAGGTTGGGTAGTGGTCCCGAAAACTTATCACCGCTACGGTAAACCCTAATTCAAGTATTTTTTTTTGTTCAATACAGTTTAGTAGGCCTGCAAGTGGGACACATGCAAGAAACTTCGGAGTATAGACCCAGAGCGAAGGCCTCTACTTTCTCGTAGAAGAAGAATATGTTAGAAAAACCAGTGGATCCTCACGCAGAGATTAGGACATATGCACAGACTTTATTCCACCAATGGCCAAGATTTCGAACGATCTAGCCTTCGAAGAGTGTGGTAAGACGGGCACAGATCTATCAAGCACAACTGTGGAGCTGTGAAGGACGAAATTTGCGATTTTATGATAACAGGTGTAGCGATTTCGAGAGCGACGAGGCGTGACTGATGTGCGCCGACATCTGGACGAAACCATGGAAATGTTCAGATCAAGGCAGTTTTTAGGGGCCATCAGCTAAGTCAACAACCAGCATTGAAACTCAAGGACGAATGCTGCTAGCAAATTCTTATTTCAATACTTCAGAACGCAGCAGGGCATCATACAAGTGATTTGAAACGGGATCCTTGGAAAATTATGGAGAAGATAATTGAGAAAGTGAATCTGTGTTGGCAAACCATACTCGGGGTTACGTGAGGGTGGTTTGAGCACCCAAAGGGAGCTCTTTCGATGACATGGAGAACATTACTCCAATGGGAGCATTTCTACAGAGCATTCAAATGATAGTGATGTAATAATTGCGTACGTAGTGGTGAAAAGCGCCGCAAATTAACCATCTGGGATCGGACACACAAGTAAGCTGCACACGCTCTCGGTAACATTGGACGTAATTATTCGTGAAGGATCTAAGGATCTTTACGAAACAGGTGCTCCTACCTGGTCCATAACCCAACCGTTATCGGGTTCTCTTGTACGCAACAAGAACGGATTGGCATGTTTCCCCATTTCCCCATTTGTGATAGAAATCGAACACCTGGCCCACCCTGAAGAGAACGATACTCTATGGCAGAAATCTTTGGTCCTCCGAAAAAGCGTGACGAGGTGCCCTCAATCAATTGTGAATATATAAACTTGATGAAATGCTGGGGTAGTGAACAGGGTCAGGATGCTGTGCAGCTTTCAGAGACAGCCATACACCTCTCCTAAAGCTGGCCTCATAGCACCAGCTTGAGAAGGATGTAGCAACCTGGAAGTCTCGATAGAGTCACAATATCAGCCTCCTTCTTTCTTTATTACAGTAGACCCGGCCCTACTTCACTGACATCCGTCTTCATTCGTTGTTGATCGAACGAAGGGCGGGGAAGGGACAGAGTCAGCCATAAGGTTGGGAAAAGTGTAGGAAAATTACAACTTCCTTCCTCGGAGGTAGCCCGTGCGACGGACCTGTCCCACACCCCTCATGAGGTTCACCTACAGATACGACTCCCTACGACTATTCAACCGACGAATAAGGCTGCCGAACCCATACGGTAAACCGAGTACGGTGCACCCTGGGTGGGGATTCATAAGTACAGAGGCCGGGTGAGCAAGGCACAACTCGAGAATGGACCGAACTTCTGCATCTCTGGACGATTCCTTATTCCTGTCCATGAAAACTGCGTCCGACCGGAGTAAGGCGCAGAATTTTGGGGACCCATCCCCGAGTTGAGCCTTGCTGCACCTGGCCCCCGGTAACAATGGTCTCGCTTCCCATTCAAAAACCAATTCAAAAACCACTCTACCAACTTCGTGAATCACAAAACCCCCAATTACGGCCTTCTTCAGAAATCACAAGTAGCTCCTCTCCGTTGAATTTTGCCCAGCGGACATAGCGGATATTACAATATGATAGATGTTACAATAATACGTGCTAATAGTACATGTTTATACTAGTACTTTTCATTCTACAAGTTCATAAAAGGTCACGGTTGATCTTCATACTTGCTGGATTATGTGGGTGCTGTGCCCTTGAGCCTTAGCGCTGGATCTGCTGGCTAATCCACTCATTAGGTTAGAGGCTTAACAGAGGATCATCAAAGGAAACATCATTTATATGCTGAAAACGGGCGAAAATTGCTCGAGGGCACACAGAGGTTTCAAGATGTCAAATGTCAAAAAAGTGTAGCAGAACTGCCAAACATGATCAATTTATTGTCGGGTGCGCCACGCATTCGGTTATCCCTTTGAATCGCAGAGGCTTCTTTTTAGTTTTCATTTTTTTTATTTTCACCCTACCATCTGGTTTCCGTCTAAAGGCACTTATGAAACAGAAATTAGACCACCTCTTTGTTCTGACACCATAATAATACTTTTACAAAGTCAAAAATCAAAAATTATTGGATAGTGTAGAACAAAAAATCTTTCCTATGGAACTTACAATGCTGTCTCTCAATCTCAAGCGCTTCCATTTTAATTTCCACGCTACAATCCAGCATCTTGGCAAATAGTTGGTAAGACCTCTTCAGCCTTTCTTGAGGTGGACCTAAGTGTTAACTTTGAGGTCTTCACCACTAGTCTTACGGAAGCAGGACGATGGGCAGGCATCGGTAGCAAGGACTCTAACTTCTATGAAGACCCTCAAAGCACTGCTCACAACCAAGATTTTGCTAACTACTTGCTCCACTCTGAAGCTCAGGCGATTCTTTTCAAGTAGTCAACACCTTTATGAAATGCAAGGTGTTCACCAGAGTGCCCATCGGATTCACCAAAGCCTCATTTCTTAAGCCACCTCACCTGACGCGCTCTAGGTAGGTTTAAAGGCTGACTCCGGCTAACAATATCAGGGTGCTAATCCCTTACCCGTTAATTTACTTGTCTTTTGCTCCAAAAAAGTGCGACTCGCTGCCTCAGCCCTGATAAAATAGCATAGAAAGAAAACTGCTATAGATGTAGCGATGAGGCTTTATTTCCAGACGAGCACTCAGCATGAGAAGTTGAAGTCGAGTCGACATCGCATCTAGTTAATAGGCTGTTTAGATGGAATTGCAATGTGCGGTCGACTGAACTCGATTAAGCCGCATGGCCACGCCTTCACCGACCAACATCTTCCGGCGGCTACCTTCCATGCAGCAACACATAAATATCGAAAGAAATACCCCACGGATTTGCAGAACCTGAAAAAGCATCTTTCGGAAGAAAGTTTTGAAATTGAACAGCATTCGCAGAACTGAAGTGGTGGAAAGTTAAAAAGCGTCTTCGCGACAACTGCTGTTGCTAGAATGTGCCACGCATCCGACTTCCAGTCAGAATCGCCGAAGCTCCCATATACGTAATTAATTACATCGCGAATTTACCCTCATAGCAATAACATAGGCTCACGCTCAAATGTTCATAAGTCTTGCATTCCTCCGAGCATCGTAAATTGCAACTAATTTTCCTGAGAGACTAAAATTGACCTGTATTTTGGTTTATCCGTTTTTACCTCGGATGACATCACAACTTTGGATGGGCGTCGAATACATGGCGCGTTCCAGCAAGGGGCAGGTTGAGGCTACTACATGCTGTTCATCTCCACCAACACTGAGACAAGTAATAAAGATCTATTCAAAATGCCGTAATTTCATCTTTCTGCAGAACTGAACAATTTAGCCATTTTCACCTGACGACATCCATTACGCCATCAGGCGAAGGCGGTTCAACTCAATTAGCTTCATGTCGCGTAGTTGACTAAAGAAAACGTTTTACTTACTGTTGCCAGGAAACGTGAAAAGCAAGTGTAACGAAATTTAGTGCGACTTCTTGCAGTACTCAGAGTGTACTAGTTAGAATTCGCGTCAAGGAGGGGATTCGCGTTTGGAGTGCGCTAGGAGTTGGTAATGACTACTTGTCAAGTTGTAAGGCCAGCCTCAGATATTCCTGAAACTTCAAAGAACTGGGGCAGAAGACTGTGGCGCAATAGCACACGGCGCTACTTACATTACTGCCCAGGGATTAAGGCCCGTGGGCTAAGCCCTGGGTTTAAGCTTTGCCAAGACAACCAAGCTTTTCGTACCTCCTTAGTCCATTAGTTGGTATCAGGTTGTCTGGGAGAATGAAGTACTGGCTTCTATATGGGCTAATCCCTGAAAGTTATGGTATAGGCTAAATCGCAGTAAAATAGCACTACTGCTCTGAATGGAAGTGCAGTGCACGGCGCATCCCAAACATTGATTGATCGACGTTATATACTCTACACTTTCCAGCAATGATATGATTTTCTTATGATCTCAGCAGGCTTTTCGCAGGGTCTATTAATTAAAAAGTAAACATGGATACAAGAAGAAATCTGTAGAAGTAAATAAAAATTGGGCGCTACCGCAACTTACGGGGGCACCCTCTAAATCAAGGCTAGGAGGAGACAGGAACTCCGAGAAAGAATGAAAACGGCTTGCGCACCCTGGTGTCTGTCTTCCTGCTCCCAAGCTTAGTCTCGTTTTCAACGAGTAGGGCATGTTTTCAAGCTGTTTTGGAAGCATTGCCACAATAACGCCCCCATATCTTGCGATAGCGCCAAAATTTATACAAAAAAAAGCAGCAGTTGTTATTACCTTCGTGTCCGATAGAAGGTTTCGGAGTAGTACTACTTTGGCGTATCTCGAAGGATAAAGACGCAGTCTTCTAGGCCCTCTATTGGCCAGTACCGATAACACAACCCACAGCTTCCCATCATAGCCCTAAATCAAACGAAAAATGGCATTTCTTCAATATTTTGCTCTTCAAAAGACTTCACTGTTTACTCTTTTCCTTTTGAGCCTCTCTTTGTTCTGCTATGCTAATGGTAATCCATTAGAAAAAAATATAGACCAAATTAGTTTTTGACTTCTTCTTTGTTCCCAAAGTGATGCCAAACGACCCTGACGATCATTCCAGCCGTGTCAACTCCAAGGACGTCAAACCAGCAATAATTGAGGCAAGCTCTCACAAAGGTGTTGTTTGATGATCAGGTTACTGGCTACTCAGCGAGTTTAGCATGAAGTACGTCACTCCCACAAACTATCAATGGCCAGCGTAATAGTCAAATCCACATTTACCATTGGAAGCATTTTAAAGCTGAATCTTCGCAAATGAGCTCAATAAACTCAGCAATCCCGTTTTATTTTCTAGGCAGGGTGTATTCGACAGTCACGGATCAAGAAAATTACTATCTCTTCTTGAAGCTCCGTTCTCAAATAGCGCCCACCGCTCTACGATCGGATTCGGGTTAATTTCAAGGGGAATTCTCATGGTCAGTCCAGAGAGGCTTTTGTCACCCACTTCCAAGTCGTGAATAAGGTCCCGTCTCTGCAATCTATGCTCGTGCATCTTAATCATGACGGGGATTGTGTTGCTAAAGTAGTATGGAATCAAAATCAGGGCCAATGTAAACTGCAACTCTCAGCCTCACCTCCGGCGCAATATTTAGAAATCGGCCCAACATATATGTCACATATTTCTGAAATAAGAAATCTACTTCAGAGATTATTTAAAGGCATGGGTCGCGACCAAATTGACGCGTTCTTTCGGTCCAAAATGAAAAAGTGGTGGGAAGAAGACCGTCAAGAAAACAGAACGAGTCATAGAAACACTCAAATTATGGGGTTTCGAGAATGAGACGAAAAAGAGCAAGACCTACGAGAGAGCATTGACGCCAGGTTTACCGCGCGTGATTAGAATGGCAGCGGCTGCAGCGGGCAAGAGAAGGCGTTAGCTTGATTTTAGCGCAATTTCGAATCGTTGCAGTGCCACGATCCCTGTTCCCAGGGACCCTGCTAACTACTCACGGGGATTTTTTCTAAGGACATAATCGCGACCCGTGCCTTTAAGTTCTCACGTAGCATGCAACCCAAGCTCACTGTTCGGTATTGAACCCCCAAAGTTAGTTACAGCAATAGCTCCAGCAGGGTCCATACCTTCGACACTAATGGTATGGAAATGAAGCGTTAGCCCTAGCCAAGAACATGGAAAGTGTCAAGGATTTAAAAACTCACCATTGCCGCTATGAGGGAGCTGGCTATGTACCAACGCCTCGGTTCCGCCCAATTTCAGACTCAGCCCGCTTGATATCCCGCGGAAATCGCGTGAGTGGCTGCGTGGTCCTTGCGCGACTGCGTGTAAACTGTTTTGCGTTTCAACGAACGCCACTTTTTGTTCGGTTTTACGTGCTTCAGTCATTCAATTGTCGTATTTCTTTGCTTGTATTGGTGCATATGCGACTGCAGCCCGATTTCTTGCTGGCTCGACCTAGCGATAAATGTCGACGGAGCAAGCTAATTCGGACAGCTCGTCCGACACGCCCCTTCCTTCATACCGAAGGGGAAGAGAGAGTCCCTGTTTACAGGCTTCATCTGCAGTTTTTTTTTTCGCTTTTTTCCATTAGCAGTCATTTCGCCATCTACAACTTGATCATCGACTGTCCTCACCACGCGAATTCGATCTGAAATTGTTGCTTTAAATTATGCCTTCATATGATTTTTTTAATTGCACGCACATTGATAATATTGAATCTTAACTAGACCACATAATCCGACGCAAAAACTAATAAGGGAATTATTCTATGGAAGCGTTAGTAAAACGACATGGTAGTGTAGATCTTGTTGGTTGGAAATAATCCGTTTTTCGCATATGCACATGTAGTATACTTATATTTGAGATCTTTAACAGAAAAAAACCCCAGTTGTAATGAATGGGAAAGATCCATCCGACGGACGACCACAAAACCGGCTGGTATCGAAAATCCATTTTTGAATTTTTTGAATTAGCGCCTGCGATACTTTCGGCGCGAATTGGCGTGATTCGAATTTGACCTTGGCTTGTGCTGACCGAACGGACACCGACGAAGCGCTATCGATTATTTGCATTCAGCTCGTAATACTTTACGAATGTCTGTGGTCATTTTTTGCTCGCTTACAGTTATCGGTGCTATGTATTTGCGCCGATTTCCGAGCCGAAGGAAGTCTGGAAGTGATACCATTTTCGTGCCCGGAATCGTCCTCGTACTGAGGCTTAGCCTTAAAAAGAAGGAAAAAACTTTGCTGTGGGTGAGCATATTATTCAGGGTAGTTGAGGCTCATCCGACTCACATAGCACCTAGGTGTTTTCTCAGAGGTTCTTTCAGAGCCGGATAAGCCACGATGTTGCGTGTTGAATCGTCGTCGCGCATACTCTCAAACCAAGACAAGTATTTTCATTTTCATACTTTCTTAAAACCCCAAATGATTCACGCCCGTCGTAGTAGGTGGGGAGAGCTTGGTGTAGTTGCTAATATCGCATCGTGTATAATACATAACGCTTCTTATTTTTACTACGTAGGGACTTACTCGATTCTACCTTGTACGAGTGTAAAAAAAAAAACTAATTAATCCATTTTCCGTAGTGGGTTTTGCGGGTGAGATCCCATCATTCTTGCTGAGCCCTTTAGCCATTTATCGAAAGGATTTCTGGATTTTCTGAACCTAAGGTCATAGTTTCATTTACTTTTTTTCTTGCTTTCTTCTGGCTTCTGAGCTGGTAGACGATGGTCAGCTGGAATATGTTACTGTGAGAGCGCAATATCCTTAGTTACTACACTCTACTATTTCGGAAAACGAGAAGAGCGTCGAGTGCAGCCCACGCACTGCAAGTGACGACGGCAAGGAAAAAGGTGGCTTTTTCTTTGCTGTCGTCATTTGTGGTATGTGGCCTGCACACAACGCTGTCCTCGTTCTTCGAAATAGAAAGTAATGGTGATGGAGTAAAAATTATCTATCCACATATATGAAAATCAGCTCGTCTTGGCTTTCGTATCTGTTCCGTCGTTGTGATCCGAGTCCTTTCTTAATATTTCCGATGAATAATGCGAAATTTCAGCTAACCTACTAACTGAGCAAAAGTGCGAGAAATGGTGGTCTCACCGTTCCGAGTTGGGAAGACGGTGGATCCACGAAGGTATTTATTGGTCCGCACCAACTTGTTCCTTAGTACAAATCTGGGGTCTATTCCAGTTAGGGGGGGGGGGGGGCGATCACTGTGCAGACTCTCGGCGTTCTTGTGTAAAATCGCACATTCCAGTTTGACACGCATGTCAAGTGACTGCCCTCACCCCCCACCCCCCTGAATTGCCGGCATTCCCCCTGGCTCGCAGTTGGCGTAGCTTTCTGGAGAAACTGCATCACGATGCCCCCCCCTAACTGGAATAGACCCCGAATCTGTATTTTTTGACTGCACATAAATTTCCAGGCTTTCTGTTAACGACTCGTTCCATGACGTGGAGGGCAACATTAGGAGAGCTGTTGCCAGACTCAATGAGCTATGGGACGAAGTTCATATGCCTGAGTCATCTAGGTACATACACCTCAGCTTCTTTTGTACTGTCCAATAGTTTCCATCTGGATTGTTTCCAGGGTTTCACGCGTTGCCACTGCGTTTGGACATATTTGCAACTTACTGAACGACATGGTGTGTTCAGCTGTTTTTCAGTTTTGGATCCTTGCTGTGAACGATTCAGCGCTCAAGTAAATTCTCTGTTAAGGTTGTGTCTGAAGAAGACATGGTCACGGCCGTAGCTAGAGAAATAGAGAACGGCATGAATAGAATCAACACCATGCGATCTCAACTTGGAATGGAGCAGTGGCAAAATAAACGGGCGCCACCAGGGTCAATTGAGCTGGTAATTTTTTTGTCGTTTCAAAAGTGCATGCAATTAATAATTAATACAATAAATTTATTATCGAAGTCAACCAGGATGGTATGAAAATGAAATGGTGTTCCGGCGGTGTAACTGGTCACAATTGCCTGGCAGGAGGGCCGAGTGCGTAGCCGGCTGAAGCGAAAGTTTTGCCCACTACTAAGCATCCCTGTGATAATTCATTTCATTTTTATCTCACTACAAATTGTTGGCTATTGCTATTTAACAGGGCATGTTTACCATATACTTACCCAACAGCATCTTCAGTATATTTACCACGGAAACCTCTCGGCATTATTTTGTTTGTTCAATACTGATTTGGGTTTTTGAAATTGTGATTCCATCATTATATCCACTCTTTCAACAATTTCAATGATCTGAGTCTTCGTGTAGGTCTTCATGAGTCGTAATTCAGCGCAACTCAATTGACCACGAAATCAAAAAGTTGAAACCTCTCTACGAAGAGCGCATGGAGAAACAGAGGGAGCTAATAAGTCGCGTTGCACACCTCTCAATTCGGCTCGGTATTGGAGATGACGACGAATTTGAAATTCCAAGAGACACCGACGTGAGTTTCCCAACTGTCTTCGTTTTTCTGAGGTTTTAGCTGCTTGATGAGGTTTTGTAAATAAGACAGTGATTCCCTCTCATGTCTTTTTTACTATTCGCTCAAAGTGCGTTTCGATGAAATTGACACAATGATAGAAGCAAAACGTTACTTGAAAGAGGGGGGGGGGGCATTTCAAAGAATTAGTTTGTCTTATGTTCCGCAGGTGTACTTAAACAGTATATAAACTGGCACCGCGGCACCTTCCCTCCATGCTCCACAGTAAGGAAGAGAGGAAAAAGAATCGGAATGGTATTTAATTATTGTAAAAGATCAAAAAGCTCAACTCTTCTCTTATCTCGTAGTTCCACCATTTACATCAAATTTTGAGTATCAGTATTTTTTGCTATTGTTCCTGTCGCTACAACCACTGACACTATAGGAATTAGTCCCAGTCGAAACAATGAAGGATCTTGATGCTCGCCGACAAGAACTTGAGACTATGCTTCACAGGAGACTGAAGAAAGTCCAAAAGTGGCAAAAAGAGATGATCAAGTTTGTTGCGAAACTAGGTGAGTGTTGTAGACGTGACAGCTCTTGAACGATAATTGCACTAGCAGGAATATTTCGACGGTTCTGATTAAGATGACTATTTTAATGGTAAAGCTAAGTACTGCTTTTGATAAAAAGCAATCATGATGTAAAGTTGCTGCGTCAGGTCGTGAGACTTTCACTGAAGACGAAGATATGCTCGCGCTTATGGACGCTAATTTCAATAGCGATGATGCTTGTGTTTCTGAAGCAACGGTCAGCGCAATGGAGGAACACTATGACCAGGTAGGTTTCAGATGTTTTAGTCTTGTCAGCAGAATGGAAGTGATTTCTACATATGTTCTTCAGTTGCGAGAAATGTACTCGAGTTATGTGCAAGAAAGGGAGTTTCGCTGGCTGGAGCTGTATCAACGCCTCTCCGAATTGTGGGATTCTTGCCATGTATCCGATATTGAGCGCATGATACCGCCCTCTTATAATCCAGGTATGCCTTTTACTTCATACTTACAGGGGGGGGGGCAAATAAAGACATTTTGCCCAGGTCGCACTTTGCCTTTTTTCTTCGCAGAGGTTGCCGTCGCTTACAGAAGTTCCTCAGCAAAATATTCCATAAATGTCCCTCTATGGAAGACGCAGGCCCTCCTTCACTACCCTCTTCGTCTTCAGAATATGACATCTGTCATCGTCGAGCTGAAGAAGGCCCACAGTAACTGCTTCAGCCTCAAGCTTTTACATTATTTCTTGGATCGATTCAACGTAGGGTAGTTTCCTAGGTACATTAGCTCTAACTATGCAAACCCCCTCGGGACCAGTCCTTCGGAACCCGTAGTAAGGGTACACGATCCGTCGAGAACCCCAATTAGCCGTTCCGGGGCAAATTTTTTCTGATGCCGTACACGATGATGGCCACTATGAAGAACTTCTCATGAAAAGAAGTGCGCTCTTCAATTCTGAGTAGGGAAAAATCGCTTTAATTGAGCAAAGTATGACAAAGTCCATTTGAGTAAATGTCTTTTTTCGTTGCCCCCCCCCCTCCCCCTGTATTGTAAACTGTGTTTATAGCCGTCTTTGAAAATTTATTCTAGATAAGCACAAGGATGAAGATTTCGACAAAATCTCATCGGAAATTTCACGTTTAGAGAAGCTATATTCTGCACGCAAAGAGGTTTTTGACGTATTGACACTGTGAGTACAAGGCAGTTTGGTAAGGCGCTTTCATAGTCGGCTGTCCGATCGTAACGATTGCACGGCACCAGATTACTATCTATCGACAACACACTCAATCGGGTCTGACGATCGATACATATCTGATGCTGTGGATCGTCGCGATCGGACGACCGGCTATGAAAGTACCCTAATCAATATCACAGTGTTGTTTGAAAATACAATGTGTTCTGATGTTCCAGGTGGAAGGAAAAATGGGCGGAGAAGCTAGCTCTGGAAGAGAAGAAGAAAAATCCCGAGTATTTTCAGAATCGCGGAAGGGAAAATAACGTGTTTCAGGATGCAAAGGTATGGCCAGTGAAATGTGATAGTTTGGAACAAAAGTAGTTTTAGAATTGCGTCAGGTTTTTTTCGGGAAACAAGTTTTTTTTTTCAATTTCTAATCAAACGCTTTAAGCAATAACCCCAGATGAGTTCGTGTCGAAGACTCTATTATGTGGGTAGGATAAAGTAGTGCATGAGTATCACAGATGTACCGTTGTGGCGGATCGAAAGCACACGAGAATGGTGCTAGGGCTTCGCATGTGATCTGACAGCGACCAATGTGATCTTGCGGGATATTCGCTGGCACCCTCTAACACGCAGTGCTCTTACGGTTTGCGGCTACTTCCAATGCGCGCGGGTTGATGGAGCCGTGGAGCAAGCAGGTCCAGAAACCTTGTCCGGACATGCTCCGTCCGCGTTTCAAGAGGAAGGCCTTGTTCAACACGTTGACGACACGCCGTTATGTGCGCATTTACCGATCTTTTTTTTCATAATTCTTCATCAGTAATTCTAGTTTCACTGAAAATTTCATCATTGGTAATAAGTGTACTATTTCCTGTATCCGATCATGGATATGATCAGTTCCGAAGCATAAAAACGAAAGCACAAATTAAGCAATAAGTTTCCTTCGCGTGAAAATTTGGGACGTATGTGTCCCTCGCTGTCGTCCATTTGTTAAGAGTCTCATCGGCGGTATGGTTTGTATAGTGCCCAAGTCGTTCGAAAGCTTTCTTCGGTACAAATCAACGCAATATTTGCCAATCTGTACACACAGATATAAATGAAATCAAGAACCACAAGAACGAAACATGGATTCAGTACCTTCGAACACTATTTCCATAACTACTTGTAGGAAGTGGGTGTTACAGATCGAAAAAGTGCTCAATGACTACACAATTCCCAAAATAATGAAGACGCTCATCAACGTTTATGAGAATTACCGCGAGTCTCATCCGAATGATGACATCAGGTCAGTCGTTTCTCTTAGTGGGTTTGTCTTGGGGTTTTTGCAAGACCTAAATATGGAATTTTGTTTGCAGAATCGATGGATTTACACCTCCCGACTACGTGAAATACATATTGGATGAGTACAACGCGAGCAAGGATGTTGAGCGAAAAAATAGGGCAAGTAGTAAGCCTTTTGAATTACCTCAAAGCTTCCATGATGTGTATGTATGGAACGTGTATGGGCTTACTTTAGCAGATGCAGCGCATGGTTTCAACGAGTGCTTTAAGAACACCACAGTCAGGTCGCTTAAAAATGCAACAAAGGCCTGTTAGCTCTTCGAAGATAGAACCGCTCCGAAAGGTGACTGCTGGCAATGAAGTTTTTGTTGAGATGTGTTTTATTGCTCTGTTGCAATTGTTGTGAGTGATGAAATGTTTCAGCGTCTTCGGTACGATTCAACTATTCTCAGTTCATGTATGAATACCACTTCGGCATCCATAGCAAGTGTTATAACTCCAACGATACGTCGAATGGTTTGTTTTGATAGTCATAACTGAAAACTATTTTTATGGAGTTTTAGCGAGACCCAAATAGCCGGGAGGTTTTGTGCAATAGTTTGTTCCGACTGGGCTCCCTACTTTCTTCACATTTTTGGGCGGGACTGAGTCAAGTGCGGCCGAGTCGGTAGGCCAGCAACAGTGCGGATAAATGTGAAAACGCACTCAAGGTGCCCGCTGAAAGAGCGTTTCCAAATTTACCTGCACTGTTCGCCGGCGCTACCGACTCGTCCGCCTCGCCGCGGCCGCCCCTAAAAATGTGAAGAAAGTGGGGGAAACCTTCGGCTACTGTGATAACAGTTTTTTGAGAGGATTATAGTTTCAGGGTCTGTGAACGAAATCGTTCACAGGAAAAAGGATTAGATATGAACTTTTTCGAAAATCTATGTTCTAAAAATAGTTTGTCATCGTTTTTAATGCCTTAGACCACAGCATCGGGATGTCTCCATCTATTAGCGCTGGGATTTTCACTAATTAATTCAAATCTGGGTTTCAGTGTGGTCCAAAGCACTCGTCTCCCAAGGCTTCCACACCAAAAGTTGGACCGATGTCAAGCAGAAAGGCTACACCGGTCTCAGGCACAAAGTTGTCAGCCAAGAAGCGCACTCCATTGTCGTCGGTAAAATCTGTTCGAGTAACGCGGACACCTTTGCGACGGTCGAATAGGTTCCACAAATTATAACTCTGTTATGCCTTTATTTAATAACCATGTGATCAGCGTGTTTATGTTCGTTGTCGTTCTTGTTACACGCTTCTCTTTCAACTTCGGTATATCACTAAAAAGTGTTACTTATCATTGACTTCGTGCTTGAATTATTTAGTTCTGTAATCTGTGCTGTACTTCTAACCTTAGTTATTTCTACATTCTTCAAAACTCAGAATCTCATATTATTTCGTTAAAAATAACTTCAAGACTTTTCTCAACTTTTGTAAGAGTTTCTATTAAGCGAAGAAGTTATCTTGACTACTAACATGTAAATATTATAGTGCTGTAATTAAAGAATCCTGTTTCGAAGTGTTATGTGAAATCATAATTATTTAGCGGTTGCAATCTAGTGCATATTTCGGAAGGAATAATGTAAAGAGCTGTACGCAGCCGCGCAAAACTACAATGCGAAAACTTTGTGGCCTCCGTGGACCTCTGACTTCAAATGAATTATGAGTAGCTCACCTCCGACTCGTCCGCCGTCGAACCTGATGGGCTACTGAGCTTACCCGTGGTCCTTTATTTTTTTTCGAAGATTATGACAATCACGTTTAGCGTTTAATGGGCGATTGAATGTTCGCACAAGAAAAAGGGCAAAATGTTTGGTGTTGATAAGTCTATGTAAGATGCCATTCACTCCCACCCCATTCAAAATCATAGTGGAAATTTGTGTGCTATTCAGCCTACACAATGACCAGTGGGGTCCTGACGTACAAGTCATGACGCTAATAAATGTGGGAGCATCTTTCATAACTAAGCCTATGAGGGCAGGAACTTCGGGAAAAAATCATGAACCTTCCTAGAGTGTCCTCAGATCTATTCCAGTTAGGAGGGCATTGCTGCGCAGCCGTTCGCTCCAGCGCCAATTTTGCTCAAGGATCCCTTCAGTGTTACAAACTGCTATCAGCTTTATTGCTACGTTACTGCTCTAGCTTTTTTGTATAACTTATATGTTCTTGTGCTGGATGACATAAACGTCTGTCAAAAGTAATATTCACCTAGTGAACAGGTAGGATTAAGCCTAGGAGGGGGAGGAAGTCCCCGGGGAAAACAAAGGATTCCTGCGCACCCGGCCCCCGGAGGTCTCCCCTTCTCCTAAGGCCTAGTCCTTAACGTTTACAATACATGGATATGTTTTCCTTGGTGTTAACCC
>KZ344990.1:704996-748245 GCA_002352805.1 Teladorsagia circumcincta
TGGTCCCATGAGCACGCTACGTGCAAAACGGCATTGTCGTCAAAGGGTTAAGCGCTCTGGATCTCAATGTCCCCCTCCCCCTAACTGGAGTAGACTCGTATCCTCTTTCTGCCCAAGGCTTCGTCCTGTTTTCAACGAGAAGGGGTTGTTCTACGCAGTCCTAAAAGCGTTACCACCACAATGCCCCGTACCTTGCGATGGCGCCTAAATCATTTTTTATCTTTCCATAATCAGAAAAGTTCGGAGCCAGCTCAGAAAGCCAGGTTTAAGGCGGCTTGGCTGTTCTGGTCAGCGCATGATCCTGGATATCCAACGGTTTATGATTAAGAGGCGAAACGAACCATATAAATTCATACAATTATGTTTTCATATTCTTCCTCCGGGTCTATTCCAGTTAGGGGGGGGGGGGCATCACTATGCAGCTTCTCGGCGTTCTTGTGTAAAACCGCACATTCCAGTTTCACATGCATGTCAAGTGACTGTCACCCCCCACCTCCCTAGACTGCCTACATTCCCCCTGGCTCGCAGTGGTCGTAGCTTTTTGGAGAAATTGCATCCCGATGCCCCACCTAACTGGAATAGACCCCTTCCTCCTTTTTTATTACGCATTTTACCGTATATTAACATATTTTGCCATGGAGAACATGCAAATTTTTTATAATTATATATTCCCGCGCAATCTCTGCTCCCTCCAAAACGGCCCGATGTCTCGCTTTTCTATCAGTTGGTACGCGTCGCGGCTGCGCAGCGGCTTATTGAAGGCGTTCGCTCTTTGCGAGGCGTTCCGTCAAGCATTTCCTAGCGAATGCTTTTTAAATAGTTTCTTCCCTTCATTAAGTGCTAGAGTGTCAAGCCTAGCCTCATACACCACATTGGTTTGAAATGGGGTTCCGTCTTCTAGTGGTCATGAGTCGCATTTGGTATTGATTGCTATCGTGGCGAATTTTGTTTAGCTCGTCTTTTTGGCATTTACTCCTGCAGGTCGTTAACACTTTCCCGATTTGTAAGTTTTCATGTGTGCTCTCAAAGCTTGTACTTTTTAGAACAGGGTCATCTTCATAAACCGGCTACCGAAATGCGGAAAGGGTATGCTTTCCTTATTAGATATCAGCATTTTTTCCGGATTATCTTTATTAATCCAGCTTTATTCACTTTGGAAGATCTTTCCTGTTTAAGTGGTACTAAAAGAAAGCGCGATGACGACGATGGTGATGTTTCCATGCAAGGTGATGATGACGATAGTAGAAGCGGTGTTGCCGTGAAGGTGGAGCCTCCGAAAGGTTTGTGTTTTGGTTGTTTTTGCGTGATTTGGGCGTTATATCCTCGAAGGTAGCAAGCAGTAACAATGCCACAGTTCACGGAAACGCTCAGCTTTAGGACTAAGCCTTGGGGGGGGGGGTGGGGGGAAGAGGGAATCTGGGTTGCGTGAGCAGTTCTCATTCTCCCCGAAACTAGTTCCTCTCTGTTGGACCTAGTCCTAGTGGCCTTCCTACAGACTGCCCTCCCCCTGGCGGCGGATTGGGACGCGATTCGTACATCATTTTCAGCGAAGAGTCGTATTCGCTTGATTTGACCTTTTTTTTGACCCGCTGTTGTATGTGGTTTCAGTGGGATTTGGTTCGCTAAACGAATCGGGCTTCAGTGTTCAAATAGTATTAGCTTTTTTCAGGACGTGAGAAAGATCCTGAGTTTTCGGCTCCGAAAGGACAGAAGCTTGTTGATCTCGACGATGAGTCTCATCACAGTGCCGGCAAGGTATATTTCTCACGTTGCGCATTTCGGCAGGAGTTGCAATGGGAATGAACAATTTCGGACATGCATATTTTTCTGTTTATACTTATCCTGACGTTTTTAAGGAGAGCGAAGGGAACGTCATTGAGCAGACTCACTATATCGTCGTACCTTCCTATGCAGCATGGTTCGATTACAACGCCGTTCATCAAATCGAGAAACGAGCTGTGCCTGAGTTTTTCAATGGTCGCAACAAAAGCAAAACCCCTGAAGTGTACGTCGAGCGTTGTAAAACCCCTACTTTTTTGTGATTGACAATTGCGCTATTTAGGTATCTTTCATATCGCAACTTCATGGTCGATACTTATCGACTTAATCCTTTTGAATATCTGTCAGCAACTGCATGTCGAAGAAATCTGGCCGGTGATGTGTGCTCTATTGTTAGGTATGTTAGTTTTCTCAACGAACTATTTTTGATTGATTTATAAGTGCAGAGCGCCTTCCTTTCTCAAGCTCTCAAGATAATTTTGGTCCTACATAGCTTTTGTGTTCATCGTTATATAAAGTTAAGTCGTCGAAGAATTTCCCGGTAATCTGTCTCATTTAGAGTGCATTCGTTTTTGGAACAGTGGGGCTTGATAAATTATCAAGTTGATTCTGACGCTCGTCCAGCTCCGATAGCTCCTCCAGCTACAAGCCATTTCATGGTATTGGCTGACACACCAACAGGCGTTCAACCTATTTGCCCTGTCGTTTCGAATGTTGTGGTCAGTTTGTGATTCATATCTCAAACAATTTCGGTTTTTCCTTGTTGACCTATGTTGAATTAAATATTTTAACCAGACGGAGAAGAAAGAAGCTGATGATAGCGAAAAGACACCTGTCGAAAAGCTATCCAATGTGGGCCTTAAGACGGATCAGTACCAGAAGCAACTAGCAGCAATGAAGGTTTCATTTTCTTTTTTTTATTGGGATTTTTTTCGATTCCTGAGAGGATAAGTTTCGATCGCTCCAATATTTCAGACGAAGGGAGCTGCACCTGGGCGTGATTGGACAGACCAGGAAACGCTTTTGCTGCTTGAAGGCTTAGAGATGTTCAAGGACGACTGGAATAAGGTAGTTGTTTCTGTAGTGTGTTGTGAGACTATCATGCTACTAGTTTGCGAACTTGTGTGTGACAGCAAATTCGCGATATGGTGTTTAAGTGTTATCGACACGTAAATTGGTACATAGGTGGTATGGTACTATTCTTTAGGTCTCCGATCATGTGGGTTCACGTACACAGGACGAATGTATTCTGCGATTCCTCCAGCTTCCTATACAAGATCCTTACTTGGGCTCAGACGACGCTCCTGGAAGTGGGGATTCGATCTTGGGTTGGTTTTAATCGAACATTTTCATGTCACTGGCCAACTTGTTATCAAATTACATTTCATTCTTGGACATACGTACATATCGCTCTCTAAACCATCCACACTTGATGTTGATTGCATTAATTTTTGCCGCGTTTTCATTTGGCTGATGTTAAGGACCACTGGCCTACCAACCATTGCCGTTCTCACAGTCTGGAAACCCTGTGATGTCCACAGTCGCCTTCCTTGCTTCTGTTGTTGACCCAAAAGTCGCACAAGCTGCTACGAAGGCTGCAATAGAAGAGTTTGCAAAAATCAAGGACGAGGTGATTTTTCGTCATTTTTTGTGGCTTACGTCTGATTTTTAAAATTCACCATGCAATTTAGGTGCCTTCTTTGGTCTTGGAAGCGCACGCGAAAAATGTGCAGGCCCATGAAGAAAAAACTGGGATACTTGATGGAACTGTCGGTCTAGCGAAGTCTGGAATTGCCACGGATGAGAAGAAGGAAAAGGATAGCGAAGAAAAAATGGAAACTGATGAAACCAAGCAAGTTGATGAAGCGACCGCGGAGCGAAACGCCAAAGCTGCCGTGAGCGAAAGCGTTCAAGCCGCTGCTGGAGCTGCTCTTGCTGCAGCGGCCGTAAAAGCAAAGGTTCGTTGTTCTCCGTGCTTTTTGATCCGAGGTAATCCTCTATTGTACTCTTTCGTTGTACATTATTGTGCTTTACATTGTTATAGCTTCCTTGCGAAGGGATTATTTCAGCATCTTGCAACAATTGAAGAAAGGCGTATCAAATCGCTTGTTGCTCAGCTTGTAGAGACGCAAATGAAGAAATTGGAAATGAAACTACGTCATTTTGATGAGTTGGAGCAAATAATGGATAAGGAGCGAGAAGCTGTACGTTTTTTTTCTATTACTCTCTTTACCATGAGAACATTCTATGTTGAAGTTCCTTTTTCAGCTCGAGTACCAGAGACAACAGCTTATCCTTGAGCGCCAGGCTTTTCATATGGATCAACTGAGATATTTGGAACAGCGCGCCAAGCATGAGGCTCACAGTAAAATGGTTGCTGCCGGCCAGGTAAGAATTTACACATTCTGTTTGGTAAACCCTTGTGATAAAATAGTTTCTTTGTAGTTACCTCCCTCTTTGCCGCCTGGTTTCGAGGTAAGTGGACCGCCACAACCTACTCCACAAGTGCAAGTTGCCATCCCACCTGCACAGGAAGGTAATTTTTCTCGTGCTTCTACTTAATTCGTTTGATCTTTGCATTTCGATTGCTATTGTCAAAATCCCTCAATTCTGAAATGTGATTGCTAGTTTACAAGTTTCCTCCAAGCTTGAATCCTTTTTGAAGTTCTTTTTTTTTTGTAAAAGAAGCGGTTGAACTTTATAGGAAGTGTTTGTATTCCCGAGTACCTCTAAAGAAGTGCTCTATTGCCAACTAGATAGAACTTCCATGAAAACTTATTTTGCTTTAACTTTACTTTATTATTTTCAGCCCCGGCGGCCCCTGAGAAAACGGAGCCACCTCCTGAAGCAACTGCGGCGGCAACAGCAGCAGCCCGGACTCCAACGCCTGGTCAGCCTCCAGTTGTTCATCAGCCTCCGCCGCAAGCTCCGGCTCCTCCATCAGCTCAACCGCCACCCACTCAGGCATACCCTTCTGCTCCTCCCGCAAGTCAACAGCCCTCCTACCCACCGCCTCAGGTTTATCCTCCGCAGGGTTATCCTCAGCAACCTCAGGCACAGAGCGCCTATCAAGGATATCCTCCTCAGCAAGGTTAGTATTGTTTTACGAGATGCTAAATGTAAATTTATGCTGAGGTGTACGTCGTATTATTTCTATGTTAGGTCATCCTGGATATCCACCTCAACAAGGTGGTGCACCTGGTTACTACGGTCAACCGCGTCCCGGTGCATATCCACCACAGCCGCAACCGGGAGGATATCCCGCTCAACAGCGTCCACCATATCAAGGACAACCACCTGCTGGTTATGCCGCTCAGCCACCTCCGCAAAGACCTGGTGGTTATCCTGGTTATCCTCCACAGGGTATGTGTTAAAACAGCTCCTCTCTAGTAACCTTGCAAAATACATGATGCTTACTAATAAGTCCTTTCTAGGACATCCTGGCTATCCTCCACAGCAGTACGCACCGCCGCCTGCTGGCTATCCACCACAAGCTGCTCAACCCCCACCGTTGGATATGACTGATGCCGCGACTCCACCTATGCACCAGGGTAAGTTCTACCTAACTTCCTGAAATTTTCATTCTTCTCTCACGGTCTTTTCCTTTAGCCGCTTAGTGAGCATACTTCATTCGTGGTTGTTTGAATTTCATGTGAATTTTATACTTCTCAAAATCCAATTATTTTTTTGGAGTTACTGACTTCTCATATTTCAGGTCAACCAGGTGAAGTAAAGCAGCCAGAGTGAGAAACAACGAGTTGTTTGTATTTATTCGTCAAATCATTCTTGTTAACCAAATATCTTAGTGATTTTCATTTTAATGAGCAACTTTCTCATTCCGTAAACCATTTTGATTAAGTTGTCTAACCTCTTGGTAATCATTAGTAATTGGATTTATCATTGGTGTAGACGTTTGCTTGTAATTTATTTCTCATTACGACCGGTTCTCATTTCGGACTCTGAAGGTCTCTTATTTTCAGTGGTTTTCATCATTTCGCATATTCTAAATGATTCATTTGGTTTTTTCTTGAATACATCAAAATTGTCTAGTGCATCTGTCTACTATTGAATTGTCCCTACTGTTGTTCTAGTAATAAATCTCATTTTTTTATTGTGGGTGTGGCTATTACGATAATGTAAACTACATTGAAAATATTCAGCACCATTGGCACTCGACTGCCTTATATTCAGATTAGCTGGGAAATATATTCCTGCAAAGGAAAGATTGTGCTTCTCATTGTCAGGCTTAAAAGCCTACATTGTTCCAGCTTGCAGCTTTTCAATAGAATGAAAATATTTTGATATGAGGGGTGGTATCGCCACTTTTGCTTTGAATTATTGATACTTCAGGGGAGTCTTTCAAGAAATTGAGCGCTTTTCCAAAAAGGTTCCCTGCAATTTGTAGAGCATGAGCAGCATCTCATGCGAAGAACAAAACCATGGTCGTTGTTTCTGAAGTTGCTAAGAACGTCAAAACAGTAGTGAAGAAATGGTCCGATGTTCAGTTCACCGTGATGACAAATTTCTGCAAATTATGTTTCGTGCCTTCAATCTGCTCTCAAATTACGAGGTGGCTTCCACTTTCGTAGCTGACGCTATTTGATGGCCATCTAGAGTCACCAACCTAAATTGCAAAAGTTAGTCATCACCGAGGATCGAACTCTGAACCATCTCTCCACCACTATTTTGACTTTCCTAGAGGCGTTCAGGAAAAACGGACTATGATTTTGCGTTCATCGCATGAGTCTTTACAAATTGCAGGGAGCCATTCTGGAGAAGCGCCCCATTTCCTGAGCGGGCTCCCTTGTTACAGCATTTTTGAAAGGATCCTTACAGAGACTCCGTCCGATCACACTGAATGTGTCGAAAATATCCAAAATTAGATTTCGACCCAAATCTACCTTTGCAGCTTATTAAATAGTAACAATTTTGTTTGGGAGGACAAAAACAGCAATTTGTATATCGGCTACCAGTGTGCAGTCAATTCGTTCGAATGCATACGATTTGATAGGGGAGGAGAGAAAGCGTGGCGCCTTCCAGAGGGGATCGATTACTCCCGAACCCAATAGGAGAATAATCGCTGCCGAATATTTCAATTTATCAAATTATTCAACAAATAAATAAAATAAATTCGTAGTATGCAAAGTGTTGTTAACTGTATATTCGAAGTACGAGCACTAAAATTGCAGTTCTCGCTTTAATGATGTTAGTCTTTGCGAAGACCGATTCGCTAGCGTCCGCGGTCGCGTCGCACCTGACAAATCGCTCTATTAGCTAGTATCGCAACGCAACGACGGACCTCGAATCGCTAGTAGCGAGTAGCTCGTTTTGTGAAGTCTGACGTCGGCCTTACATTATCACTATAGTAGATCGTGATAGAAGGCTAAACATGTTGGGTGGGATCACTCTCGTTTTCTATTACTTGCTCAGATTTTCAGAATGGCTCTGCCTGATTCATTGACCTCAATCCATTCGTCATCAGGGGGATTCGAAACACAAAATATGGTCGAGGAGGAGGAAATTACTCCGGATGAGGTTAGTTGTGCATTTCGAGGGATATCAGAGGTTTAGAGGCATCATACCCTGAAAACTGTCCTCTTTCGTTGTTTTGACCTCCAATTTTTGCATCGTTATTTTTGCAGCTTTCATAGCGCAGATTTTGACAGGTTCTTAGACAAATGCGACTTGCATGGCAGAATGAGATGGCGGCGCCTTGCCTCTTACCGCATCGTTACGACATCGTTGAATGTTTGGTTGATCAAATTGAGGGAATGGAAGAGAATTTAGCGGGAAGAACAGACAAGGTAAGGCTTCGAACTTACGGAGGGTGTACGTAAAAGATAAGGATTTCTCTAAACTTCAGCTCCGGCAGTTTATTCAGTGCTCTCGAAAAAAAAGTATACTTACATACTGCCGCTTTGACTTTGATTAAGAGAAACCTGGAAGGATTTGATGGGTAGTGGTGTTTATGGCATAGTACCCTGTCGTCGCTCCTGTTTTGTGGGCAGTGTCGTACAACTCTGAAGTGTTCCTTGATTCGTAAGACCTCCACGGGCCTTCACCAGGGGGAAGCTTCACCCGCTGCTGATTCCGTGCTAATGTTGGAAGAGACAGTGCTGCTTCATAGGATTCGCCATTAAACGCGTGATGTTGCAGCTACCCTCCCTTGCTGAGGTACTCTTTTCTCTGAAGGGCCACGCTCTCTGGAAACGCAGAGTATGGCTGGTCCCACGGAGCAACCGTCTCCCCCAACTCTAGGATAGAATCAGCGGCGGCATACGTGTCCTAGGAGAAGGATAGAATACAGCCTCGCTTATAATGGATTTGACGAAATGACCTGGGAAATATGGCTTCGCTCCGACCTTCAGAGATTTTCGCTCGTCGCAGCGTTCCTTTCGTGGAAGCTGAAACCCATCAAAAGGCCCACAGGTCCAGTCTCTCACTTCATGTTTTTACAATTAAAGCTCGTAGGAAATTAGAGCAGTGGCCCCTTTCTCTGCTAATATATGATTGGGATACTTTCACGAGCTCATAAGTGCAACTTCTTACTTCATTCTCATGCAAGGACACTTAATTTTTTTGCCTCGTACAATCTTTGCCACAAAAAAGGCTGGCAATGGGAAAGAAGTACGTGAAAAATATTATAAAAGCAAAGAGCAATTATATCGCAAAAGTACCTATCATTAGAAGTATACGATACTCAGTTGTTCCCGCACATTTTCACTAGAGCCCGAAGCGCATTATTTGTTTATTTCGAGAGTTTCAGGCTAGCATTCGAATCTCCGCTCATCGTTTGGAGCTACACAGACTTACCTATATTACGAACGATTACATGAGGCGGCGTTTACAGAAAATCGAAAGCAATCCACGGCGAGCTCTACGGGAACATATGGAAAGATTGACAGAAGGTACCTACAAGATGAATTGAAAAACTTGAAAATTTCTGTTTGTTCTTTGCTATTCATCAATGAGCCACGCCTTGTGCATCTGTGCTTCTCTGGAAGAGAAATTAAAATTCTTTTTTTCCGGTCACGCGGTTTTCTACTGTGTTCCTGGTTTCAGGAAAGTCAGCTCTTTTGTCTGATCAGGAAAAGAAGTTTGCTGAAAGATATGCGAAGATTGAAGCACAGCTCATGGGAAAAACTTGCCTCAGTAAGGATTCCATCTACGATCTAATTTTGTGATTCCGATGTGCCTCATTTTTGTTCCAAATTTTTGATTTTTAGGTCGCTTACAACCTTCCTTCCACAAAATCCCTGTTCCTGTCTCAGATCTCGAGTGTGAGAGGGTTAGTTGAACTGTTTTATCATACCTGCTTTTGCACTTCTTTTGCTCATGATCAAGAGCAGTTTAGGTCTACGCGGAAGTGCTAGAGGATAATGCTGAATCAGCGATCGTGCCTGACTACCAGGACAAAACCGCTGAGGTTGTTGTCGAGCTGGAGAAGGGGACCGTTCATCTACTGCCGTTCCAATCTGTTCAGCAGCAAGTCGAACAGGGCACCGTTCGATTGCTGTAGTATGCATAGCTGTCTAGACTTTAGATAAATCACCATTGGATGTCGTTAGATTTGAATCTATAACCCTATTTCCTCACATTCCTGACCTCACTCTCCAGCATCGGGTTAGCAGAACCATTGACTTGTGTCCTTTGTAGCTTATTTTTTGCTTGTTTTTTCTAATGTCTTTTCCTTTTCGTCAACCCCTCCTGTGTTTACGGAACATTTCTTTGTAATTTTTATAGGTTTATATGAAGGATGACTCAAATGACTGTTGTATCACTATATTTTTACATCACTAGTTGAGAATGGCCATAACTGGGCTTCGTGTAATTAGCGGATACGTCGAACGTTGCTGCATGTGATTGCCTTGAATAACCGAATCCTACTCGAAAACTACATTCGGAGCCAATTTAGGCAATTGTCTTCTACATAAGATGAAACGATGGGTTGAGTGGGGGTGACGGGAAAGAGGGTGACGGTGGGATTTGCGTGGGAAAAGCTTGAGCGTTCAAAGCCACTATGGTCAGGGAACCTATTTAGGCTGGAGGTTGGTGAGCAGCAGCAGCACAGTTATTAGTCCTGAAGGGCAGACTCAAAGGCAAGATTCGGGATTAAATTGATGGGGTATTCCGTTCAAATGTGAAAGTAGGGGTGGGACGTGGACCGCCAGTGGAAAAAAGGGGAAAAATGATGAGATATTGAGGATGTACGAGCTCTTTGCGCGGAGAAGTTCGAAAGGCCGGCAGGGAGATGAGAGATAATGTGAGCGCGGAGAGCGGCAGAGAAATCTGAGTGGAGAGAGCATAGCAGATCAACATTGCGACGCAGACAAAACATCAAGCGGTGGGAGGAGCGTGTCACAATTAGTGGAGCGCGTCAAAGTCCTTAGCGCCTAGTGTCCTAGTGACACGTTTTGGTGCAGGAACGTGGCGCGCCTTCTCCAGTTGCGTTCCACGCTTTTCTAGCCGCTATAAGGACTGATTAGGTTGGTCTGGACCCGAACTTTTCCTTTAAAGTGGTCCGTAGATGGGAGAGGGAGGTTGGCACAAAAAAAGTCACTTTTTCCTCCATTCACGCTGAATTGCCCCAATCGCAGATTCTGATTGCAACACGTCCTGAACTAACAAATTCTCAATGACCACATTCTGCACGAACATCTGAAGATTTCGCCAGGCGAGAGTGACGTCACAAACCACGTGGTGAACTTTCGAGACCGTAGTGCACTGGGATCATGGACCATAGCGACTTTGTCCGTGATACAAGGTGATAGAGGTCCTGAAGACTTAAAGTCACGGTCTTCCTGAATCTACCCACTAGTGATTGAGTAAATTATGGAGCAGTTTCATTACTGAGTAATGAAAATTAACTCACGTGAGCTCGCCGACAATGGTGAATGGCTTGAATTTCAATGGCGGTGAAGGCTATCAGTACGGGCTTGCTTTTGTGGATGGAGTGACCATTTTAAGAAGATTGCTGCAAAACCTCCACCGTCGTCTACCTGTGACACAAATTACGCCGGTAGAGCTCGTCATAAAAATTTGGACTTTTTTGCCATCCGTATATGCAGAAGAGTGAACAAATCAACCCAGGAGTAACTCCCCGTCTTCATTTCAACAAGAGCAGTGGTAGCGTTATAATAAGTGGCACCATTTTCCACGAATAAGATCCGATGTGGAGCTGATATCGGTCGAATTACTTACCGCCGGTACCTATCCAATCGCAAACCAACGGAGCTATACCGCTTGTTTGATACAAGTACCGGGAGGTACAGAAAACATTCATACACTGGTGGCCCGCGTGTCACTGTAATGGCCGAATCGTATTCAAGTGACATCACGAACGGTTCCGCTTGGATATAGAATGTACGGCGCATTCTGGAAGGGCGACCGACGCCGTAAAATTAACCATTGCACATTACTCCACTTTATAAACCTGGGATGCCCAAAAACCAACATGAATCATAAGCTTTTGACAGCTTTTTGAATCCACTGTGGACTGCTTTGCTGTACGATGGAAAATAACCCAGAAAGTAATATTCATTCTGGTTTGTAGTGAGTGCATTAGACATATATACAATTTCAGATGAGATGGGAACCAATCCTTGCTGAGCGATTTTCAGACTAGTACCAAATAATTCTAGACGATAACAATAACAAACTTCAACAAAGTCTACAAATCTATCTATTAAATGTCCTAACTCTACATAACAATGAACAGCAGTCAAATTAGAAGCATTACAGTCAACATGAGACAGAATGTATCCAATTGATGCAATTTCACCTCCTTTTCTTTTTAGTCTTTTCTGCATTAGGATCTATGATGCCATGGGCGATCTGCCATTCACGAACGACACTATCTTGAGCTTCTTGTGTTGTTGGAGCATACCTTAACAAACAAGACGTACTAAAAATACACCAATGAAGCGCTACTAAAAATACACCAATGAAGCGCTACCAATCATTAACACGTTGACGACATAACGCGTTTTGGCTTTTTCCGCCGCCTGGGACATAATCGATTTTGCGGGAGCCGCCGCCGCGGCAACTATGTATGCGGCTTTGTCTCAGAAGGTGCGTTTTTGGAAACTCACAAGGAAAACATAATTCAGGGGGTAATGTAAGTAAGTTCACGACATGATAAAAATGCACACAGAGGTGGCCTGTTTAGTAGAAACTTCTCTCAATTAGAGGCATATAAAATGGTTGGAATTACTATGATGTTTATGAAGAAGATGCTCTGCAACTGGTCCATTTTCTGATAAATCGGTTGCTGTAACTTTTTGCATGATCGTTATGTTCTCTGGCTATTTGCTTGTCTATGCCCACGTAAAATCGAAGTTCGAAGTGGACTGAGAATTTTGTGAGGTTCAAGAACCCCTTTTCCATTCTGCATACCTAACCTATTTGTGGACCAAGTCGTTTATGGTTACGATGGTGTATGTTCTAAAAGATGAAACAAAAAACCTAGGAGAGAATTGCGTGCTCAAGAAGAAAGTGAATGTATAGGGTGTGGCAATTATAGTTGCCACAATGTCCCATGAGGTGCAAAAATGGCGGCATACATAGTTGCCGCGCTGTCGTCAACGTGTTAAGATAACAATTAATCTACCTCGAATACTCCATCGTAAACTCTCCTTTCCCTTCTGTTAACGATCGTAACAAAGATGTATATCCAAACATATCGGACAAAGGACACTGGAAAATTTACTGCTCATCATGAATAGTGATTGGTGTCAAAAAATGGAAACGCAGAAATACTAACTTCACAAACTATAGTAGTGTATCCCTCAGTTGTGGAGGTGGAAGTGATCATAGCATTCCGTTGTGTGAGCGATGTAGTTACATTACCCTGAACAAATCCAACTTCGTAGAAAACTGGTACTGGAGCAAGCTGTCAAAAAGTAAGCAAAAACTGAAAAAATGCTTGTCAGTAGGTAAACGCGATCTACTACAGCGGCTAGACTTGTACGGCGAAATGGGCGGGCAGCGGCGCAAGCGGTGCGGGCACCATAACTGCGAAACGCGCAGCGTCCCGCACCTTCATGAACCCGCCTGCCTTTCCAATCGGTATATTTCCCCTTTTTGATCTTATTGTGGACTCCTTCACTTTGGAAAGATGTGAGTTGCAGTCGCGGACGGCATCGGATTTTGTGGGCCGTATCTTGACACCACATATTGAGCATTTTTGTTTTTCTTTCCATTCCATTCAAAAAGCTCCCTTTTTAGTCATATTGGAAATTTCTTCTCAGTTTGCTTGATAAATTTCCTGAAACTCTTACTGAACTTCCACGCGGTCGCAAAATGTGAAACACGCGCGTTCGCGTTCTCCAAGAGTTAAACAAGAGCAATGGAAAGAAAGCTTCACCTGGAACTCAGATGGAGTCGTGACTTCGACTGTCATTATAGGCTCAAGAAGCATCCATTCAGCTTTTTCGAACGCTGTAGAATAAAAAAATTATGTGGAAACAGTAGCAATCGATGATTCAATTATAGTAGCCGTGTGATAAAAATAAAAATATCCACACAATAAAAAATGAAGGGGCAGAACAGAACTTTCTTTACCTTCACGCATCATATTCTGCATACAGTTGATCATTGCGATTTCAGTAGAATCGACTGCGTGCGTTGCCCCATCCTGGACGCGAACATTGATGCCAGCAATTGGAGCTTTAATCAGAGGCCCCTCATGTACGATCATATCCAAACCCTTGAAAACATCTATTTAACTCATTCATTGAAACAGGTGAGAGCACGAGGTTGGATGCTAGAACTACAGTTCAATCAGGGGGGTCACAGGTCACTCAATGGCTGAAGGGGTTACGGGATTGCGCTCTGAAGCGCTCTTTTGCTCTCATTCTATATTAGAATCCGTACAACGCCTTATGGAGTCGACATAAAGCTACCACTTCACTATGAGCAGGATCACACATCGAAGGGAGAACCGGCTGCGTTTCCATCATCGAGTGCAAAATGTGGAACTGATTAAAGCATCCGTCCTCGCCCGATTTGAAAAATCACCTTCTTGAGCGCTGGGAAAAGCGATTTTGGAATGTTGTTTCCGAAAGTCTCATCTGTGAAATCGACATATGTGTTCCTGAGAAAAGAGTAGGATGAGTAAGGAAGTGGACAACAAAACCATTGAAAGCGAACTCGTACCTCTCAGCCGGAAGCGGGTCAATAACTCCTTCAATCTCACCAAACTGTCCCTGGCCACCGGTCTGTTTCTTGTGCCGATAGTGGAATCTGTATCAAAGAAGATTCAAATAAAGAACTGAAATCCACAACAAAAGTATCTATTACTTGTATGGCTTCGTTAGCGATTCTCTGTAGGCCACCGTTGGTTTGCCCAACTCCACTGGACAATTGAATTCACTTTTCATTCGCTGTGCATAAATTTCCTGAACAAAGACAAAGAATAACAGAAAAAAATCACTGTCCCGATAAATACCACGAGGAAGTTACCAAGTGAAGCTCTCCCATTCCAGAAACAATCGTTTCTTTAGCTTCCGCATTGTATTCCTTACGGAAGGTTGGATCCTCCTTTGTAAAGCGAGTCAAAGCCTAGAAAATCAGATTACGAAGTGAAAATTAAGAAGAAATTGGCCAAAGAACTCTGAAAAGCGCCGAAAATGGCCATCGACACTCTCTGCCAACGATATGAACTATTATCAAACGCCCTGTGATGACTCCAAACTCCATTTCGATGGGGTCGGGGGCCGGAAGTAGCAGAGCCCAACTCGGAGATAGGTCCCAAAACTCTACATCTCCGAACGCTTCCCCTATTCTTGACCATACCGAGTGCGCCATCGAACAGGGAGAAAAAGTTATGGGGACCCATTCTTTGCCGAGCCTTGCTGCAACCGGCCCCTTGTAACCTCTATCACTCCGTTGAAATGACGAAGCACGGACTTGTACAAAGGGTGGCCCCGCGGGTTACCTCATAAATCAGTGCTTCCGAGATTCCATATAGAAGTTGCATGCATGGCGAACACAAAAATATCTACGGCTACTGGATGCTTAGTGCTTCCAATGTTTCAGAGGCACTGACATAAAGAAAGAGGGTTGCAGAGGAATGGTAAGAGAAAACAGGAAAACTTAAAGTCCAAAAAATTAATACCCATATTATTGACACAACTACCCCTTCTACTATTTTTGAAACTAAATCTAAAGTAGAACCTTGATGAAATTATCTCCATCCTTTCTGTTGATAGGCTTGATTGACATGGAAATAACAGGTTCTGGTATGTGCATAGACTCCTAAATTCACAGTACCAATAATCAAAAATTATTGAAAGTTAATTATTAAAAGCTTTATAAAAGAATTAGAAACAAGAAGAACCTACACAGTGCGGCAAGACGTTCGAATCGCTGGTGAAGGTCTCACCAGAATGGCAATCTAATCCAAACGTAGCACAAATATCACCAGCATAAACAGTATTAATTTCCTAAAAATAAAAAAAAGAGATAGAATAAAACAAAAATGCCAGCTGAAGCAGTGAAATTTCGTCAAATAAAATTTGTGCTTTTGTAAAAGGTCACCAAATTTTCGAAAAAATCGTGGATAAAGCTGTGAAGGGATACCATTCACAAGAGGGAAAAAGCAGAGCTTATCAACTTAATAGGTAAAATGGCTCAGAGCTATGACTGAAAGACCAACAGATGACCCAGATGCTAGCGAGAAACGAACACCTACTACTACTCAGAATAGATCAAAGTATTTTGATTGTAAGTCTTTGAGAGTGTTTCAACCTATGGCGATCCTACGCGGAACAAGATTACTCATATTTTCAGAAATTTGTTTGGTTTTGCTCGATATGAATCCAAGGAATAATCGTAATTCCGGTTTCTAGGGAAGAAAAGGAACAGAAACCAGATCCCGGCGCGAAAACAAACACATAGAAGAACAGAGAACATATCAGTGAAAGATGTTACCTAGTACAGACTTCAATCTAATAGAATTGCGGACAAAAACGTTAATACCTCCATGTCAGCAGCATGCATTCGAACTAATCGTTGTACTCGAACTCGACGACCGTCTTTGGAAGCATAAATAGTGTCGCCCTTATTCAGTTGGCCTTGATACACACGGAAATAAGTGAGCTGTCCGTATTTTCCCGCCTAAGGATTCGAAACATTATCCAAAGGATGGAAACGGAGAGAAAACTGACTATCCACTCGAAGTAAATATAACGGAAATGATATAAAGAGTAAATATAAAACAATCAATTAAAAGGGGAATTTTGCTAAAGTATAACAAACCTCAAGCTTGAACGCCAAACCGACGAAGGGCTTCTCATTGTTTCTTTCCGGAGACAGAATTATCCGTTTCTCTTCACTGAATCGTTAAAGTAACAAAATGAGAAAGAAAACTGAGAATAATATCAATTTCAGAATAGACAAATACCTTCCATCCTTGATATTCGCACGATTCACCACTTCGCTGGGATTAGGGAGATAACGCACTACAGAATCAATCATTGTTTGTACACCTTTGTTTTTCAGAGCTGATCCAGTGAGGACTGGAAGGAACGATCTCTGAAAGCAACGTCGAAAAAATTTTTTGCCAAATGAAGAATTTCAAAATGGGCACACCTTAATAACTGATCGACGAATACCTGCATGGATCTGATCCACGCTAGGATTTTGATCATTTAAAAACATCTCTCCAATTTGATCATCGCCGTTTGCCAGATGCTCTTTAAAAAACAGGTTTGTGAAATTAAGACCAAGAAACTTGGAGCAGAATATTTCGAAAAGGCCAGTTATTTCATGAACATGGTTTGAAAAATCCGAAATGCTGTCTCCACTCTACGCTTGACAGGATCGCTTCAGAACCAAGCAGTAAGGAGAGGAAAAAAATTTTTAACTTTGACATTAAAAATATTAGTGAGTGAAGTAAGAGCTGCGGTTTTGCGTGAACTACACTAACCGATCATTTCCTGCCTAAAGTCCTTCACTTGCGCTCGCATGTCTTGAGGCACGTCATCCACCCTCACAGTGAGACCTTCATCTCCTTCATAGTACAGAGCTCGCTCCTCGATCAAATCCACAATTCCTCGGAAGCCCGAATCCTAGACAGAAAAGATTGTGAGGAAGGGGGAGTAATTGAATCAGCGCAAAAGATACAACTGTTCTAATCGTACCTTCCCAATAGGGAGATGAATAAGAGCCGCATTATGTTTAAGTTTGTTGCGGAGACCATCGAGAGCACGAAGAGGAGTTGCGCCCGTGCGATCCATTTTGTTTACGAAACAGATGAAAGGCACATTGTACCTGAACATATTTCATGATATAAATGAATTCACAAACGAAGAGACTCACCTGCTCAGCTGTCTGTTGACGGTGAAAGTCTGCGATTGTACCCCGCCAACACCACAAAGAACAAGCACAGCACCATCAAGGACACGTAGAGCACGTTCTACTTCTACAGTGAAGTCAACGTGACCTGAAATATAGTCGAAACTCCTTAATGAGTACAACTGGAATACGCCTACAGTAAGGCTTCCATGAGAGCAAATCGACATTCCTTCTAATCATAAAAATTTCATTAAACTATAGAAGTAAAGTAAAGAAAACGCGGTGCTGAGTGAGTTGGAAGGAGGACCACACGGCGGCGCTTTCCCTTAATCGCGACTGCACTGAGCCTGAACCTACCTGAAAGAGGGTTGGAAGTGCCAAAAGTTGGCGAAATCACAGTCACACTGCTCATCTACCCACTCCTTCCTAGGCTCATGCTTGGTGATCGCGCTTAAGAAACAACGACGCAGACCCCCCCCCCCCTCCCCCTCCCGAATCTTTGCAGAGAAAACGCTCCTAAATATCCAGAACAGCAGAGCTCCAAAGTTTTCTATAAGCGTGTCATCAAGACAAAGAGGACAACAAACCCCAGAATCTGTTTACGCTTACCAGGCAAGTGCGCTACAGATTACGCTACCGAGGCACCATTTCATCCCAACTCAGCTTTTCATGGTATACTCAGCACAGCTTGTCAACGCTCACACGTATGACGCGTTGAAAAGCTGAGTCAGGATAAAATAGTGCCCCCGTAGCGTAACTTGCAGCGCACATGCCCAGTAAGCAACAGATGTGGGTTCGAGTACTGTCTGGGGCGAAGGTTTTGGTCACAACAAAGCATTCTTGAGAAACATTCGCAAGGCGAACTGCTGCTAAAAACAGCATTTAACAAACGAAACAATGTCGGCTTTCAATTTTCTGATTGCTCCAAGTGATAGAGGCACGTCCTACAAAAGATCCCATCGCATTACGACCCGCGATTAGCGTGACTAGCAATAAAACTTAATCAACAAACTGAAACGGGGTGTGAAAATGTCGTCTTACCAGGAGTATCAATAATGTTGATATTTGTTCCATGCCAATCAACATAGGTGGCTGCCGATTGAATAGTGATACCTCGTAGTCTTTCCAATTCCATGAAGTCCATAGTGGCACCAACTTCATCTTTACCACGAACCTGATAAGTGATACCTTATTGAAAAAGTAATAGTGGAGATTCGAGGAAAACAGGGCGGGATAGAGGACTGCAAATTGAAAGGCAACGTTTGCTTACTTCATGCATGGAGTCGATTCTTCCAGCATAGAAAAGAATCCTTTCTGTTAAGGTTGTTTTGCCGGAATCAATATGTGCCGAAATACCTTAATTTGATTATTACTCAAGAATCTCTTGGGTCACGCAAAAGAGAACAAAACAAGATAAGCTGAGCATTTACCGATATTCCTGATACGTTCCACTGGTCTCACTCCAGGTGCCAGGTTGGTGGCGGCTTGAGCTGCATTGGTGCTGCAAGCCCGGAGATGGAGAGCCTTCAAATACGTCGATTTGAATAGATCTTGATAGAAAGAAAGGAATAATAAACTTATTAGCGGTGAATAGTAGCGAAAGTAATACCTTTCTCAAAAAAGGAACTCTCAACACCGCAACCATCCCAATTGTCCAACAGCGATGCTGCGGAGAGTACCCTGAAAAATCACAGAAATGGAGTAGGGACACGATGAACATACCGCATGTGAACAGAATGAAAGTTTCCTCGTAGAGTATCGGGGACGAAAATAGAGATTCATCAAAACAACACACAGTAAAGAGCAGCAGAGTATTTCGATGGATGTTTCGATAGGATACTCAAAACGTCTTTTTCAATTCTTCACATCTATTACTTTCCACTCAGGCCTACGCTTTGTAGTTTCACAATAGCAATATTAGTGCACGCAGACAAGTCCGATTGCACTTTTATAAATGTCGAAACGGCGCACATGTCGTTAGGAGGAGCATTCAACTAATTGAGCCATTCACAGTACTTAGGACCAAGCCTACAGAGGTCAAGGGAGGGTCTATTCCAGTTAGGGGGGGGGCATCATTATGCAGCTTCTCGGCGTTCTTCTGTAAAACCGCACATTCTAGTTTCACACGCATGTCAAGTGACTGCCCTCACCCCCCACCCCCCTAGACTGCCTTCATTCCCCCTGGCTCGCAGTTGCTGTAGCTTTCTGGAGAAACTTCATCACAATGCCCCCCTAACTGGAATAGACCCGTCAAGGGATTCAGGATGAGCAATTTTCAAGCTCTTGTCCCTTTCCTGGGCTTAGTCCTAGTGTCACCTACTGTTGGCCTTGTTTTGAATTGAGTTGCTTCCAAAGCCACGAACACCGTCGAAATATTCATGTAAAGTGTTAGAACAATAACCCGTGCTCGAAATAGACAACCACATCAAAAACAAGTGTCATGAATGATTTTGACGGAAGTTTGAAATTTCAAGGATCGACACGTCAAGTTGCGCGAGCTGTCCGGCATGCTTTTTAGCGTCTTGTGGATTGTCGCACTGAAGATTGTTTTCGCAACCTTCTTGGAATATGCCATGTGTTCAACTTCTATCAGAATTGTTGGCCGTATTTGAATGCGCAATTCGGCTAAGAGATTTACCCGAATAGTGATTGACTCCTGGCGCCATTTGGTTCGGGAAGGGACACCTTGTGAAGATTAATGCGGTGTCTAGACCACGGAAACGCTTACAGTTTCAGGGCTAAGCCTTTGGAGAGGGGGAGGGGGACTTCGGAATGTGCAAGCACTTTCATATTTTCCGGAGTTCTTTCTCGCTGCTAGACTTGGTCCTAGCAGCCTCTCCACAGAGTGCCCCCACCCCACCCCGAGCCACATTGCGCCTGACTCTTCAACCTCATACAGGTTTTTAGCGAATTATTGAGGTGAGAAGTTTTGGTACGCTTAGCGTCCCTGTCTGACCTTGACCATAGCCAAGTTATTGCGATTTGTTCAGGCCCGCTCCTCCTGCTCCTGTTCAAGTAATGGTGATAAGAAACCCGAAGGATCTTCATCACCAGCTGTGCCAAGGGAATGAGAGATTGAACGCGGGGAGGAAAGTGTGAGGCGAGAGAGCGTAACAGATGAAAGGGCGTCAGACAAAAGCCTACTGCGGGCGGAGAACAACTGCAGCTGCTGCAGCTAACTTTGCATACCTTGGCTGGGCGACTTCCATGCGCGGGAGTGTCATTTCTTTGATTGATCTCTAGCAATCTATCCCACAGATCGGAGGAATCGTTTTCCCCACTTCTATCTGGATTGTGCCTTTACGCTTCTACTATGTTTTACGGTTCAGTACCAGGCTGGATGATTTGGAGTCGATTATTGAACAAACGATATATTTTTTATTCCTTCGCAATAGTTCACAGCTTCATAACAATGATTTATAACATTGTATACAACATAAAATGATTCAAAAACAGCTGTCACGGTTACTAGAATGGCTTCAAGTGAGTTTCTCTTACTTCTTGATTACAGATGATTTGCGTTAATTCGCTATCTCCAGAGGAGAAAAAACAGAGGCTCAAAGTGCCTGTCTCAACCAGTAAACGGAGGGAGCCCCGTCGCGCGGCGCTATGGCAGAGACGCAGGTGGTTCAGCGGACGAGTTGCAATGTGCAATGTGCGATAAGAGACTTAGTATGATACACTCTACTTAATCTGACGCTAAATCGATACAGCATGCGCTGCGACTCGCTCGCTGGCCTGTCTGCGTCCCTGCCATTTCGCCGCGGGACGGGCCTCCTGTCAGGTACTCGCCCCAACCGTAGAGCGAAGAAGTCCCACCCCTGAGCCGCGCCCTTCAGACTGCGTAAAGAAAAAAACTTTTTGCTGCATAGCAGTGAGTGCTTCAAACGTGTATTCTATAAATATAGATAAATGGGTTTCATATAATAAAGGGAGGGGGCGCCAGAGGGTTTACCCCATAGTTTATCCCGCCTAAAGCGATTTCAAATTTTGCAGGAGGGATGTTTCGGGACTGGTGGAAAGGAGCGAAATGGTTCACCCCCTGGGATTTGCTCTTTTGCAAAAATTAGAACATTCGCAGGCAACAGCAACTATTGCACAACATACCCCCCCCTAGTGAAGTAACGTACACCGAGAATGTTCTGGAAGACTATTTGTCGCAGCATTTTTTGGCAAGGGGCCTATTTCTATTTTTCAAGTCTCTTGAGGATTTTGTTAGTCACAAGCCGTCGTGATCACCGTCCTCAAACAAGAAATAATATCCGACTTCATGTCATAGTCTGATTTTACGGAAGCGTCTACGAAGAAGTACAGCTCGCCACCAGCTTTGAATGACTCGTGCTGCTGTTTCGCTCAATTCGATGAAGAGAAGGGCTCCTTGGGATCGAAGATACTCGGCGATCTAAATAAAGCACATAAGTAACAAATATAAAGCTGAACAAAGAAAAACAAGAATCTTTCGAAGGCACAGGCAGAAGGGGGCTATTACAGCAATATGGGACATCAAGCCTTACCACCGCTAAATTTTAAAGTTCTTCCATAGTAGATGTCATCATAAATGCAATGCAAAGTAACAGCGGCTGATTCAATCGCCTTCAAACTAGGGTCAAAGTTCACGTTCGCACTTTTTAAAATTTTTGCAACTCCCTACCAACACCATCAGTAGCAATACGATCCCGCTATTTCCTTCTCCGACCAGTTCCCTCACCATCATAGCTGTCTCTACAGTACTTGATTCTGGGACCAGTCGACACAACCCAACTCTGCACACTTTTTTCTACGAAACGGCCATCGAGCGGCGAAGGGTGACACGGTGGGGTGGGAGGTAGTGAAGTTGGTATCTGGTATCATGCTAAATTTCACCAAATTCGTAAGTCCAGTTAACGCATTGTAGTCCCACCCTCCCGAAACCACGATGCGACTTCCTCGTTCGAACGGACGGTCGACACTGCTTTGAACAGGCTGCGCCGTGCCGACTTCCATCCACGATTATCGTGGCGCCGATTGCCCTTCAGAAACATTGTGGCATTTGAATTGTTGGTTTCTTTGCATATTTGCACAATGCCCATGAGTTGAAGCCACAGCCGATGTACAAGCGGTGTTTTTACTTTCCGAATTAAATTTGCACCTCAGGGCAGAGGGCGACCGCTGTGGGAGGACGACATGGTTGTCATGGGCTAAATTCGAGGCTAGGAGCTCGACTTCCATTGTCGCTCGGTGCGCTTGACGCCACTTGCCAAGGGTACTGTCCTTGGATTGGATTCCGGAATGGATCTCGCTCGGGCTAATCACGAGTTTCTCCGCGGTTGAGTAATTGGCAGCCAATTATCTACTTGATTGGGTAAAACACTAACTGGTCCACTGACTTGACCTTACAAGTCATGGTTTAGCCCAAATGGCATAAGAGTGCCATAACGAACCTAGGGGAAGTGAAATGCGTGGCGCATCCCATAGCGCCGATGCTTCATCCATTTACTTATCCATTGCCTTGGTAAAGCTGAACATAGTCCATTATGGATATAAGGGATGAAATAGGTAAAGGGATCAAATAGGGGTCCCAAGGAAGGCTATAAAATTAAACATTTCCTAAAGATTCTGATGACTCACGTTGCTGTGTTTGTTGTCAACAGCACACTGCAGACAGGTCTTCCTCATGTCGTTCACAGCATTTAGCGCGGCGCCTCCTTTCAGTAGCGCCAGAACACAGTCCATTTTTCCACGGGAGCACGCTATGTGCAAAGCTGTCTCGCCTACAATTTCTAATGAAGTTATCACTATGATCGGCTGTCAAAAATAAAAGTCAGAAGCTCAAGCGTTTCGAAGAATTGCAAAGTGGAGCAATATAAGGTCTCAAAAAAGGAATCGTTTTGCCTACAGTACCTATACGGTAACGCCTTCACCGTTCAAACTAGGTAACCAATTATTATATTAATTATGAAATTATTGGATCAGAATGAAAATGATGAAAATGCGTTGGTAAACAACTAAATCATACAAAATTACGACTACATATGACCAACCATGCTTGTCTTTCCAGCCTGTCAATGGCGATATGAGGCAGTCGTCTTCTGCTTCGATCTGGAAACCATGGATATCAAATTTCTATCCCTTTCACCTCAGCTATCTTTCGAATTCATCTTTTGCATAAGTTCATAGGTTTTCTTGTTTTCATAGATTTATATTTTCTTTTTGTTGTGCTTTCTCTCTGGGTTTCCATCTTTTTCGCTTGTTTATTTCAATTCAGGCAGTTGTCCATTGCCAAGTTTGTTTTGCAGGAGCAACACTCCCCTCGACTAGAATTTCTATTTTCGAAGATAGAAAAAATTAATTGCATAAATTTAATAATTCCCCTGATTAGTTTAATTAATCAAAAATATCAGCGCCATCTTACTGCCAATAATAGTTCAGAGCTCTACTATTCAATTTGGATGTACTAGTAATAAATTTTCTTTGATAGGGTCTCATCCAGCAAGGGCGGCATGTGCTGCGTCATTCGCTGCCGTTCACAGACTTCCCAATTTCTGCAGGGAGAGGGAATTTCGCGTCGCTAGCCCCGGCTCCGGCTCACTGGATGAGACCCCTTCGATAGTCTTATAAATTTATCTCACATTGAGCAACACATTGATGCAGGCAGTGAAGCCAGCGAAGGCAGCGGCGTGCAGTGGAGTCTGTCCGAGGGCATCGGTAATAGGAACCCGACGATGTCTGCAAAATACGCTTTATTTTTGATGAAAGTGCACTTTATTACATTCTTATCAGTTTTATTTAGAACTCGGTAGCAGGTATATTCTAGATCGAATGGGTTGATGTTTATAAGAAGGCCAAAATCGCGTGATTTATTGGGTGAAAAAAGAACGAGAAATTCTCGAATCATCCACAAGAAAGATAAGGATTCTGAAATCCTCGTATCAAAAAATTTGCTATTTCGTTTCATCAGTGTCTCTTCAATCGAAAGAAGTAGCGGGTGAAACAAGAAATTTTCTGTGTGGGGCGTCGCCAAACTCAAAGGCAGTGACCACCATAGCTGGAAAGTGCTGCGATTTTGCTGACGTCATTGACAAACCACAATAATGGACGCTTAAAGGCTAACCTAACCGCTGCAGAGCTTCCTAGATCAAGCTTCGCTTGGGTCGAGTAAGCCCTCTACTTCACCTGGATCAGTTAAGGAATCAGGTTCGCATGGGTGATAAAAGCATCACTTTCTTAGACTGGCTCCTTCATCTGACCAGGAGGACTACATACCCAAGCAAATATTACCTCAACTCTTAATAAAAGTTGAATGCGTGGCGCACCTTGGAAAAAGCTGATCAGCGCTCCATGCTCTTTCAGAGGCAAAGACGTTAATACCGACTCATAAAAAGTAGTAAAAACTTACTTATCGACCGTTCTCCATTCAAATCCGAGTTCCTTTATCATACAGTACAAAGTATGAGCTTGACCACCAAAACAAGCCCAGTAGACAGGAGTTCTATAAGAGCACGAGATGAATGTCCCTTTTAGGTATGCAATTCATTCACTCTTACCTATCCATTGCATCTTTTTCGTTCATGTTTGCTCCAGCCGTTACCAGAAATCGCACCACATCGGTGTGCCCACGTCCAGCAGCCAAATGCAACGGAGTGTTGTCAAGTTTATCCCTCTCCTGTAACTCACAAACGGTATCTATGTGATTGCGCAATAAGCGTAGAGCGATCTCCTTAAAGGCACTGGTCGCGATGGTCTGGCGTGCAAGGGGGCGTGGTCGGACCGACTATTGACATGTTCCACCAATGACTTCCCAAATTGTCTCCGCCTCTCAATCAATGCGACCGCTGCCTTCAAGCCACTAGCATGCGAATAGCCCTAGGGCCATACTACAGATAGCTCCTAGAGCTCAATGCATTACCTTGACTTTGTCTGAGTATGAATTGAGGACAAAATTCTCATTTCAATTGTTTATTGCTTGACGCTGCTTTTGGCTGTAGCTCGCTACATGGAAGTTACCACCAGAATCTTTAGTCACTCTTATAAATCCAAATAAACCCCACTAGTTTTTTTTTTCTATTAGAAAACCCATGCGTAGCGACTCACTGAAAGGTTCCATCCTTGCCTGACCAGCACTTTGCAGATATTCTCGTTGCCGACCATAGCTGCCAAATGGAGAGCAGTAAAGCCGTGGTTGTCCTGCAAGCATAATTACGGGAGATACGAGAGATCACATTAAACCCCATATTGGTCATCGTAGGTATACTGAATTGCAGACAAAACGTTCTGGGTCGGAACGAGCTTGAAGCAACAGTCCCAGCAGGGTTGAAGTGGGCGTGGCGGACAAAAGTTGCACACCCTCTTGCCAGGCGTGGAGATTCATTCACGATCACGATTTGCATCGTGAATCGACTTCAAATAGTTCCCGTGGTCCCAAAACGATCGCAAATGCCTCCGCAGTCAATAACGCGATCTCCACGGCTGGCAAGAGATGGTGCGACTATTGTCCGTCCTTCTGGGTCTGTCGCTTCAAACCGGTGTTCACATTTTCTCGTAAGCGCCACTGCCCTTTGCGCTACCGCCCCCATAACTCTTGATTAATTTGAAGCATCTTACGAGCTCGAAAGCCATTTATTTTATCTATATTCGAACGCAATATTCCATAAAAAGATGGTGATACCCTGGCTTGACGGTCAGGTGACGTCTTTCGGACGAGATACTCGATCACTTCAACATTTCCTGCACAGACGGCCCACATCAGACACGACCGATTTTCGCGGTCTTTAATCTCCTAAACATGGATCAGTAGATTCCGATCAATTGAGCAATTCTGACAATTTTCTAAAAGTTTCTCTATTTTCCCTAGACTTGTCAAAAGCAAAGAAAATGTGCACTATTTACATTTCATCAACTTCTCCTTCTAACCAGGATCAACCGTCCGTTGGACAAAGTCCAACAAGGTCGTATTTGGCGCTGGGCGGAGGGGAAGATTGTGAGCGTCAATGCGAACCTGACGCTACCGCGCTCAACCTGGAGCCGTATTCAATCCTTGCCCCAGGTGGATTCGTCCCCCAAGTCTGATTCAATGTTTCTCAATTTGGGGGGGGTCTGCTGCGGGACCCGCCTGCAACCGCTCCTTTAAATGTGTTGCGCGGGTACCGGCGTCAGTCATTTAAAGGAGCGATTGCGGGTGGGTCCCGCAGCGGAGTCCCCCCAAAATTGAAAAGGATTGAATCAGACATGGGGGACGAATCCACCTGGGGCAAGGATTGAATACCCTGGTGTAACGCTCGATGTTGTAGTACGCAAACATACACAAATACCAATGTACAGAACATATTAGGTGTTTGGGGGGCGTATCGACGAGACTCGCTGGAAGGAGGGGGTCGTAAATTTTTCGAAATTGGTCCATGTGACGGTTGACCCTGCTTCTGACCCATCTGCAGTGAAACTTCTGAAAGCGTCAGAAAGGTAAAAATGCAAGACTCATTCTTTCAAAGTCACTAATTTTTATTGATAAATAGCCTACCACATAATTGTTTTTGGCCAGAATAAGATCGAGACAGCTCACACTGAACTGTGCCGCGTAATGCGCTGGACTAGCATCCCATTTGTCGCTGAAATTGAATATTTCATTTGATTTGTTTTGAGTTTGTACGCCAATCAAAGATTTATTCGTCTCCTCTGTCTATTAAGTATTATTTTGTTTATAATGCTTTTTCTTTCTTATTGGACGGCGAATGTAGAATTATTCAGTCTTTCTATTTTCCCGTACACTCTTGCTCCATTAACTGATCCAAGGAGATGCAAGAGTCGGTACGTCTGGTTGGTATTTGATCCTGGGACCGTTGTCGTTGTGACTGGCGGCGCTTTTCACCACACCACATCCCCCCCCCCCTCGAATTGAAACATGAAATAGGACAGATATTCATTGGCGCGGTGGAAGCAGTTTTGTATTATTTTAATATTTCTGGGGAACTCAAGATCGCTGTAGGTGTAGGCGAGCGTCCAGTGAAGGAATTCGGGCGGTCTGCCTTTAGGGGGAGGGCACTTCGCGTCTGACACTCCTCTTACCAGGAAATGCTTTAAACTTCCCATGGAACTTTGGAAGGAGACCGAGATATGTCGATAGAGTCTTCAACGCTGATTACAAATATGGACACTAAAACTGCTACCTGTACTTTTGTAGGAAGTTACGAGCCTTCAAAGTTGGCAAAAGAGCGTTATTGAAACGAGTTATCGGGGGCTTTCCAATGTCACACTACCAAACACTGTCACACAAACATTTTCTATAGAGGGAGTTTTGTATCCCGATTACGAATATGACATTCGTTTTTAGCGCAGAGCCGACGACGACCGTGATTCCACCAGATTACATTGCTTCATTAACGTCCCAGTGAAAACTTTGTAGGCTCATAACTTTCTTAGAAAGTTCAGGTAGCAGTTTTAGTGTCGATATTTGTAATCAGCGTTGAAGACTTTATCAAAATATCTCGGTTCCCTTCCGAAGTTCCATGGGAAGTTCAAAGCATTTCCTGGTTAGTAACATGCCCCGCTTCGCCTAGCCCACAAACCCGACGCCTCTCCGCGTTCAACAGAGGAAATCACTAAATAATCGTATTGTTTTGCATTTTATTACCCTACATTTATCATAAAAGACAACGTATATTAAAAATTCATGAAAATAAATCGAGCTCACCTGGTAGTGCTTCTAGCCCCGCAGGCCAGCAACAACTGCACTATCTCGTAATGACCTTGTTCCGCTGCATAATGAAGTGGTGTGCAGTTTTCGTTGTCGAATACCTAAAAAGGTGGAAAGTCAAAAACTGGAGGATGTAAGTAGCGGAGAACAAAATCTGCGTGTTGAATCCTTCACATAACACGCAAGTATCGGAAAATCGGAAACTTGGACCACCACCAATACATAGTACTCTAACACTTCTAGCAGCATCCCGAATCAAATCTATTTCTGATGAAAGTTTTGGAAAAAAATTATCTCAGTAGACTTCACAGGAACCTAAACAACATTAAAATTCGCTGCGACAGTGCAATGAAGGAGGATGTCCCGACAAGAGCAAGATCGAAGAAGGGAAAACTTACCTAGTGAAGAGACAGGCGGATCCCTAATGATGCGGAATAACACGCAATTTGCATCGAAGAAGGTGCCTGTGGCAATCTGGCATGGCCTCCTTTTTGGACCGATCGGCCGGGAACGCCCACCGACTATCTAATCGTTCGCCGCAGGTCTATCCTTGGTGAGTGATTGAAGAGTAAGGAGAGGCGTTGGCGTTGAAGAGGGCACAACGATGACAGTCGCATCAATGCGGAAATCAACGAGTAAGGAGGTTCTCATTTCTCGGGTTTCGGGGCTTCTCACATGGTTTCTTCTTTACCCCCGCTCCACTGACCACCTCTTTCCTTATCTCCAATAAGCTACCTTTTCAGCGTAAAATCCGCCTGTAAATGAAACAGATTACGGTACCTTCTACAGCGAACGACGACCATGTTCGCCGCTTCAGACATATTGACCCACACCTTGACGCTGTTTACTTTAGAGTTCGCAATGCATCTATATTTTGTGAGGGTTATGCGAATTCAACGTGGATAGGAAATCATGAAAACAGCACAAATGACTGACTGGAGTAAAATAGTTGGACAGGCTCCCTCACCTCAACATTCTTGCCCATCTCCTCGGCGAACAACTTGAGTACTTGTAGATTGTTGGCAATGGCTGCCAAATGAATTGCTGACAAGCCGTCGCGATTTCGTGCTGAGATTGACATCTCTTTTCGTCGTGCCAGAAGGCGACACACATCCACACCTGAATCCGTTGACTTCAACTTCTACATCAAAAAGGGACTAAGAAGCATTCCATGGAGACTGCCGAAGCGGACTGGGTATTACGGAGTGTATACTACTCATTTTTAGGGTCTTTCTCTCGCTGTGTTTCGTCTCTCCAGGTAGGACGGAGCCGAGTAATATCAAGAAGAGTGGATCCGAAAAGAGCTAATCGATTCGGTGCCAAAGTCATCCCAAACCGATGGGCCTCCTTTTCTGCGCTCTGTTCACCCCTACCGTCAAATATGTATAGAGGTAAATAAACGAACACGGTACCAGGTGCTGCATGGTAGCCCGCAGAATGCGGGAAACCCTTCAGCTCACTTGCTTTTCCAACCAGGGCTGCCTGAGGGGTTATTTGTGAACGATGTGAGTATATGAAAGCAAAAATAAGGTAAAAGTAAAAGTGAAGCCAAACATTCATGAAAACGACTATACTCTCATGAAAACGACTACACTTAAAGGAATTTCTTCTCCATCTTGACTAAGGAAGCATGGGGATTCAAAAATAAGGGGCTCACAAACCTTGAGCGAAAGGAACTCCAACAGCACACATGAGGGGAGTTAGGCCGCATGAATCTCTTGCATCGACAGGCAGACCCAGTGCTGGCGAATCTGAAAAGAGAAGAATCAACTTCGATCATGAAAGGTTTGGTTGAAGTTGTTGGAATTGGAAGGGTAAGAACAGAGAAGCCGGAACATCACTGTTCTTTTGCTATTCTGAGAATAGAAGGAACTACTACAAAAATAGAACAAGCGGAAATAATAGAACTAATTTGTTAGATCATCTGATCAGAAACTCCTTATTGCGATGTCGAAATGAAGGTTAAAATAAGTAAGATGTGCTAATATTTTTGGGATATGACAAGATTGCGTGTTCCATTCAATATTGTTCAACAACAGAGACAGCAGCTCGATACAGTACGATGAGGAAAGCTCGAGTAGCTAAGCACCACCGGCCGATACGTATTTGTCCCCTCCAACTGAGCACCCTTATATGAGCTTCCCAAGCAGGCGCCGACGTCGTCCGTGGATCAGGAAATTCGGAATAGCGCGAGCTGCCCTATTCCGAATCTCCTGACCCTCTCGCCCATCGTACTGCGCCTCATCCATCTATCCATCGTACAGAAACAAGAGAATTCAAGAAGCCTACCTAAAATCAACCTTACACTCTCGACACTGGCTTTAGAGGCTGCATAGTGTAGTGGCCCGCGCCCTCGTTTGTCTTGTGCCAAACCGAACACATCGTCCGTAGCGCTGACCGCGTCAATGAACATCTACAAAAACCAAATATTGTTAGAGTGGTTTTTGAACCATTAAGCCAACTATATTTCTTACACCAAAGAATGAAAAGTAAGGTAACAGACTTGAAGTATTTTGCCATTGCCACATGCTGCAATGTGTATTGGTGTGACTCCATCCTTGTCAGCGACCAGAAACGGTGCCAAACCTTGTGGTGACTTTCCCGCTTGTAGAATAAATCTCACAACCTGAACGATGGAGAAATTAGTGACCATCAAATCCTCAATGAGGAGTATCGAGCTGTGACGTCGCTTGCTGTTGGAGGGCGGCCTTTGACTGGCTCGCACACCCCATGCCGCTACGGTCTACCGGCACACTCTGCAGCCAAACATGGACCTTGTTGAACTGAACTTGTGGGCGGAGTATGCGCATTCCTTCTAGAACAGTCGAGGCTTATCAGCAAAAAGAATCAGCGCAAGCGTGACTTTGGGATTCTGAGATGCTTTTTCCCTTCCCCTAGACAAGGGTGAACCAATCTTTCTTCCATGTTCAGACACAGTAATGCGCACCCATCCAGCCGCGGAATGTGACATGAAGCTATCAACCATAGGCTCTGCAGAACGATAAACGCGATCATGCAAGAGATAAACGAACCTTAGCCGCACAGCACTGCGTGGCCCAGTGTAATGGTGTCGCACCGCCGTTGTCAGTGTCCCATAGAGATAAGCCTTTTCTGAAAGAGGAGCTATCCGACTAGGAAAAGGTACTCAAAGCAAGTAAGCAAGTGATCATGAATCCCAAGTTACAGAGGAAGGAGGCGCTTTTGTGTTGCATTAATGGGCCGAACTGCTATTTCAATCTCAAATTCAATTCTACTGGGTTTCGTAATTCCGCTATCATAACGACGTATGTGCTTTATGTAGTCTTCTACGCACCTTGCTGTCCTGAAGAAATGAGCTCTAAAACAAAAGCTCAACGATATTCGGTTCACACCGCTACTCCTAAGAAACACTGGCTCACTCGCTCTGAATAGCCGCTGAACAGCCTTCATAATTTGATCACTCGATGAGGGAGGGATCGGGTCCAGGGTCAACCGTCATGTTGCGAACATTTTCGGGAATTTTGCGACCCCCACCCTGTCGAGGGGGTCCAGTTGCGACCCCCCCCCCTTCCTCACCTCAACCACCAACACGTTTCTACAGTATTTGATTCTGAGATCGGTCGGCAACCAAAACTCCGAGAAATGACGTCCAGCAGGAGGGGAGGGATATATACGCGCGCTGAAACGGCAAATTTTTCATGCGTTCCCCTCCTCCCAAAACCACTAATGCTATTCCCTTCCTCGGCCCGTGACCGAAATGCGACCCCCTCGTTCGAACAGTTCGAACGGACGGTTGACCCTGATTGGGTCAACTTTCAAGTGGTACCTGCGACTCGCTCTTTTTGACGGGAACATCTCCCCCTCTGAGCCTGATGGGAATCTTCTGAAAGGTTCAAAGGAAGTAGCATTTAACCATTCGTGTCTGAGAATGCTCTTGTCCCGCTTGTCAACAACAGGGGCGACTGTATCGCATGGAAGAGGCTTCGGTAAAGGAGTAGCAGGGGGAATAGAACAAAGATTACTACGGTGGGAGCGTACTGAGGGTTTCCAAAGGGCGGGAAGAGCCTCTCCTATTTTTGCACTACGGCAAGCACCTGTCTAACCCTCTCGAATTCTCCGCTTTTCCAGGCTCTTCGTACCTCATCAGAAATTGGAGATTGCGGACATTGTCAGCGATTGCCGCATGCATCGCCGCAGTTCTACCGCGATTGTCGCGATGGGTGATCCATTCACGATGTTTCTTCACCAATCGCTCCATGTCGGCCTAAATATAGGGATTTACACTCTTAGGTTTGACATTCCCTCGATAATCTTCACTTTGGGACACCCTAGCCTTCTTAATACTGAAGTACACCTTTGCTGAATTCATACGGCTAGGAAGCTGCTAGACTGAAAGCGACGATCATGTTCTGGATGTTAGCAGAACAAGCCACGAAATAGGATATCTCACGACAGTTGTTATACTCTGCAAGATCGTCAGTTTCAGCGAGGGATTCATTACAGGGCCCGCTTCCGGAGCGTGAGGATTACTTTGAAAGAAAATTTCTAGGCAGTACATGCGCTCACCACTATTGGAGGGGGCCTTCATGGTATGTCCCTTCGGTCTCTCTGTGCCAAGTAATCCCACTGGTAATCCGTCCACTCCCACCTCAAACCTTAAGGTTACTTTAAACCTACAAAAGATAAAAAAGCTGAAGATTTGTCCTGAGTTTCCTCTATTCATGGAGAATATTGGAAACATCTCTAAAAGTATTTCCTTCCCCTGCCTTCGAGAAAGATAATCCAACTACACCAAATTCCAGCCCTTCTGAAAATCATGAAGATGGCCCAATTCCTTGTCGGAAATTTCCCAGCGGAAGCTTGACCCTGATCGAAGGGTGACATGATCGAGGTATTTTGATCAGCATTTAAATCCTGTATAATCGAACCCACCTACGTAGATCTTGGAAACTAAGGCTAGCACTACAAATTAATATCAAGAAAGTATTACTATATCAAAAAGGAATCAGCAAGGAAATAAAACCGAGGAAAGTGAAGGAATCAATGAAAATGGATAAATTGTAAAAATTCTCAAAAGTACTGCTCCTAACAAATGTCTAAAAAGCAAGAAGAAGTTTCTGTTTGTTATTATGTTTATTAGTTGTTTATTCTTGTGGAAGGAAGAATATTTTGGTGAGCATTTTTGCTAGTTATCGGGCTTCAGTTGAACGTCTAACTTCTACAGACCACAATCTGTTTTGTACACGAAAATATTAGAAAGAGAAAAGATCAATCAAAACAAAATCAAAACAATCGTTCTCTTGCTTTCTTCAGATTCACTAACCAGACTCCCTTCAGCGGCATAGTATAGTATGTCTCCTGGAGACTCGACGTCCGCCATGTGGGTTCTGATTCAGAAGCTCGGTCGATGACTCAGTTTCTTCTCTCTAAAATTGACCTCTTGGCTAAGTCCTTGAAAGGCACTATAAATGTCACAGAATCGTGATGTTTTGATATGAGGGAAATGAATAATATGAAGATGAACGTATGAAGACGTTGAAATAGATAGCGGTGTCAATCAATCGATCGTATAACGACGACGATCAAAGCGAGTTTTGGCCGCGATCTTGATTGCGATGATGAGCGTACCGAACACTACATCATAGTTGTTTTTTGTATGAACTCCGTGAAAATTGCCTGCAAGCAGGCAGGGTAGGTGTGAAGCCTTCTGTAGCCACTCAAAAACTGCCAGTCAGGCACACGCAGTGGAGGCGAATATGGCAGGTTGGATAGCGGGGGGTGGGGTGGGAGGAGGGGACGTAAATTCTTCCAGCTTGACACCTTCTGCACGTATATTTTTTCAGGACCACATGGCTTAATGTGGTAAGTAAGCTCGCTCGGACTATGGCTCCCCACTACCTCTGAACACATCTTGCCCGAAGATTCGGATTTTCTCCTCCACGTGCCGCAGTCGCTCCATTCTTTTCTCTATTTAGCTTCAGCTCAGCGACAACGTCAAATTATATTCTCTTCAATTTTCGGCTCTGCTCACGAGGAATGCTCAATTGGTCAGTCCGGTCGTTCGTAATGAGGTGTAGTCCACTATACTCGCCATGCGACGCTGAGTTAAATTCGTTTTCGATATCTGCGGAACGATTCTCTGAAAGAAGTTACGAGGGGTTTTCTTCACAGTGGCGCCCTATACATGTGTTTCGAAAGTATGTGGACACCTCAAATTGCATATTGAAAAGGCACATAAATGATTCATGTAGATGGATTATCGACTACGAGGAATCGATTGAGGAGGGTTTCATGGCACGAAGCCTCTTATTTTAGATACGTTTTAAATGTGCTATTTGAGGTGTCCACATATTTTTCAAACGCACTGTATAGGGGGCAACAGTGTGAAAAAACCCTCGTAACTTCTTTCAAAGAATCGTTCCGCAGATACCGAAAATGGATTTGAGCTCAGCGTCGCTAGACGGGTACAGCGAACTACACCACTTCACGAATGGCCGGACTGACCAATTGAGTATTCCCAGCTGAACCTGCATTCTGCAATTTGTACTTCTTCCCATCAGCGCTTGAAGCACTAGAGAGTTCGTGGTCGCTAGAGTGCGTAGCGGCTGCGCTAGCCATTATCCGCAGATGGACTTGCGGCCGCTGTCACGTCACACCTTAGTCCATCAAGAGTTTCCCATTTTGACTTACTTGTCTAGCGCTTGTGGTTGCGAAGAATTTCGAACGAGGAGGCTTGAAACTGTGGGGGTGGGAGCACAAGTTTTCGCTTCAGATTGAAGGCACAGTAAACCAGCAGCGCTTTGTGCGACGTCGGTGTTGAGTTCTTTTTATATTCTTGCATATTTTTTTGTATTCACCCCGTTTTGTCCTAAAAATGACGAGGATCCGTGCGACTTCCCTGCTAGAAGCTTGGAAAGCTTACAGTACTTCCCATAGTTGGATGGCTCTGTCCCTACGCGTGACAGACTACGATCCTTTGGCCACATACCAGCTGTCTCCATTTTTCTGTGAACAAGTTCAAAGCCTCAACCCCGACCAAGTTAGTGGGGTAACAGCGGTTGATAATGAAATTTTGGATGCCGAGGTAACTGAACACTGACTGACTCCACTAACCCTGAGGCGTATTTGAACTAACCGCTACCTCGCAGTCCACATTCGGTATCATGAGGTGTGCGCGAGTTATCTCGTACATTAGCTCACATTAGCCGTCACTAGCTCCCTTTGACGGGCCCTAGCGCTACTGTCGCGCACTTTGAAGCCACGAAAACAGCACATTCGACATGACCTCATGTAGGATTGTTGCTTGATGAGCAGTGAGTCGGAATTGATTGACAGTTGAACATAAAATTGAAAGTACAGCTACAGCAGTGCACTGGCGAAAAAGTATCAAAAGTAGCATTGGCGAAACGAGCTGAACATACGGAATGGCACCCTCTTCTATCCGTTTAGTCTTGGCGTTTAACGAGACTGACGTAAACGCACTGTTGCACCTCTCTACTTACCGTGAGAAGCTTTCAATCCCATAGAACAATATATTGAGACGTAGGCATATCGATAGAAGATGGTGTGCTGATTACAAATGTGAAGTCGAAAACTGCTACGTACACTTGCCGGAAAAGTTGGGCGAAACGGATAAATTGGTCCAAATGTCGATTCCTCACGATAACAAAATTTTGCATTTCAGGCTATCGCTTCCAGGCTGGTGTCAAATGGCATCAGTGCCAAAACAGATGTATTTTCTGTAAATAGGGCCATCGGTATGTATGCAGGAGGGCTTTTGCTCAATACCAACGTAGCATCCACATCCAACTTTGACAATCCATACCTTCTGACATTTGCCTTAACGTTTTAGCTCAAGTTTTTGTAAACAGCCTTCCAGCCCCCGCCGATCTACTTAGGTTTTCGTTTATAGTTCCATGGAAATTCAAAAGCCTTCCGTAATAAGAGGGGTTCCTGACAGGAGACCCATCACGTGGGGAGAAGGCAACGATGCAGACGGGTCAGCGGACGAGGTGCAGCAGCCAAAAAGTCAAAGTTAGCCGAAAAAAATGTACTATAGCAATGTAATGTACCACATCGCACAGTGCGCGCTGCGATTCGTCCGTTGACTGTCTGCGTCCCTCCCTCTCGACGCGCGACGGGCCTTCTGTCGCGCCCCCTAGTGAGAGGGATAGATCGCTCTGAAGGGCAGAGAGAGGCCTGCGGCTGGACCATTCAAGGTGCATTATTTTTACCAGTACTCGTTGATGTACTGCTCAAAAACTTTGCTCTGACTTCGGCAAAATAAATCTGTATTCAACAAAAGCAATTAATCTCTTCATTGAGGCAAAAGCCCGACAACATCACAACTGTAATCTCTGCATGACTAAAATAATATAATAAGCGAACAAAAAATGCCGTAAGACACAAAGGTGAGAACGAGGATCGAAGTGAATATGGAAGGATATAGTCGATGAATATGCATAACATATATCTAAATAAAACTGTCTATGTACACTTATTACAAATTTCCGAGTAGAAAGCATTTAATTGAGTAAAAGGCAGCTGCATGATGAACTGACTTAAAGGCAGTTGTCACGATGGCTGAGGGCGGTGCGGTTTTGTGACGTCGCCATTGGTGGACTGACCACACATGTGCTGTGGCGTGGTTGGGACCGCCTCTTACGCCTTTCCGCCAATGACATTCGACGACGTCATCAAAACCGCTTCGCCCCCAGCCATTGTGATTGGTGCCTTTAGTGATAATGGCGAAACAAAAAAATGAAGGCCACGAACGTAGGCGTACTTCAGCCTTATTAATAACACCCGTTGAAAAAGGCTATGGCACCTAACGGGCGAAAATACGACTTACAAACAGAGTTAAGCGAGTCACACGGCGAAACGCATTTGGCCCTATAAGATTGGGGATCATACATGATGACTATTTCGTAGGTTTTGAGATGAAGTTCAGCGTATTACATTTTCCAACATCCTTTCCTCTCCCCATACTTGACGCGCCCAGAGCCATCAGAGATCATTCCTGATGAGGAGCTTATTGACTCTGTCCTTGAACCTGACTCTACTTGACACACTTCCGGTCCCGCCCCAAATTGACGTCAGGGAGGGGGAGATTAAACGCAAGTGTTGAAAGCAGCAGGAAATGGCAAATTACAGATACAGAGGCGGCTACAAAGGGTGGCTTCTCTGTGAAGTAGGTAGGTATCCCTTTTTTGACAGCCAAAATATCAGGTTACTGCCTTTAAAATATCAACTCCTTCCATTCTTCTAAACCACTCTAACATTTCAAGTAGGGGATACACTCTGTACCTTACGATCTGGAGCCTGCACAAGGCCCGAGTCTGAACACCCGGGATGAATGCGATAGAGAGGAAGGGAAGGGCCAAGTACGGCACCGTTGTGATTCTCTGATAGTCTCGATCTCCTCACCTCAGTTGACTAGTGGGAGCTGTCTAATGTTTGAACTCCTAAGGACCTTTTAGGGCCTTCGTTCATCGGAAGAATTGCTTCGTTTGTCTTCATTTTCGGGATTGACCGGCATCAAAGCCGTCTGAATGTCGATGTCTCCCAATATCGCCTTCAAACTCTCCTTCTTTCGATTTCGTACTGCTGTCACACTCTTCAGCTCGGTCTGCAGAGCATCTTCACCATTCGGAGTGATTGGAGTGATTGCCTAAAGAACATCAGTTTAACTTCTGTCATTTTTATTCGGTGTTATAATAGTTGAAATGAGCATTAGGCTACCCTTCACCATTAATGGAAGTTTGCAGGAGCAGCGGGGAGGTGGGAGCGAGTCTCTGAAAAAGGGTTTGTTCGAAGATACTTTTCCGTGGTTCGGCTGGCGTAGCATTGGAGAAACGGTTTCTATACCAGGAGACAGACGGACATGTCAGGAGAGTTCATTACACATTGAGCGAGCCTCCCCCGTACAGCGAAATTGAAGAATCCCGTTACTCAAAATCACAACCGCCATTAACATCACCAGGCTAATCCCTCCACCGAATGAAGTTCTTAAGTCCGCTACTCAAAACATGTTTGAAAAGCCCGTAAACGGTGGTAGGACTTGCATCAGGGCACGCCTCATATGTCAGGCCACGCCCACCATAGGGATTTCTATGCCTCGCTTCTCGCTATCTGTCTCGTCCCTGTTAGTTGTACGCAGTCGCTCTCTCTCTTGCTTCGACACCCACTGTTACTTATACTGCTTACCTACCCGTCTCTCTAATCGTCCTTTTTGAGGCGCCTCAAGTGGCTACGATTCATCTTTCTCAAGTCGGAGAGTACCAATTGTTCTTTCATATCTGAACCACTGTTCCGCTTTTGCTACGACAGAACGTGCCCATGGATCTTTTAGAGTCAGCATATTGCCATGTGGCAACGCGGCGCGCTCTAGAAAGGCCCCCAAAATGATTCGGAACCTGGTTTGTGAGTTGATTTTGAGCTCGTCAGTGGAGGGGCGCATTTGAATATCTCCTCTGTGTCGAATCGAAGTGCCCAGTAATAACAAGAAGTTGTCTTTCCGTCAACAATCCCTACCCCATAAACGGGTCAAGGGCTGGGGGTTCAATTCCGAGCAAGGCAGGAGTTTTATTGGCAACGTAATGAAGTTCGCCGTTCACACCAAGGTCATATCGCAGTCTCGTCCTTGTTTGTTCGCCCTCAAGGCCCGATGATCACCACCTTTGACTCCTAGTCTAAGGCACTTTATACCGTCCCAGAACACGTTCAGCACCTCGTTAGCTGGGATAGTAGGTTATGTATGTCATAAAAATAAGCGTTGTACCTTCTTCTCAATTCCATAAAACGTGCTCCACAGCTCAAGGATCAAATCGGTTCCAAAAATGATGCCAGCATGTGACGAGACCATTCGCAGTACGAATACTCCATCTCGACGAAGATAGTCATACACGAATTTGTGAACGTTTGTGGACGTTTCTGAAGCGGATGTATCTGAAGATATGAAAATGGGAGAACCACTGAAACGAGGCTGAAAACTGGCTTACGATGAGGAGATAAATTGGTTTATTAAACAGACTAAATAGAACAATCCAAACTCGCTGGTACCTTTCATTAGAGAACTAGGAAACAGTTCAGAGAGAGCAGATGCTGGGACTTTTAGGGGATAAATGACCTATCAGCGAACGGGAGGCAGTTACTTCACGGGTGGCGCTGTCTCGTGCGGACCAAATCCCAAATCGAATTCCGCTCTAGCAAATCGTTTACATCTTCGGTAGATTAATTGGTGCCAGACTTGCCTGCTACAGAGAGCGAGTACCTTTTCTTGATCCATGTCATTTCAAAAATAGGTCTAATTCGTCCTCAACTGCCTGATTCGAGCAAAATCAGCATGCTCAGAATGATCGATCAACCTTGGATTATTCCTTTGTCCATACGAAGTGAAAAGTCGGTGCACCAAGTGTAGGAGGGTTTTCGGCCGTGTCTTCTACTACGGGAAGTCCACGAAGAGATTGTCCGGGTGCGCCGTGCATTCGTCAATTGTCCAGACTTGAAGGAGTCGAAACGCATTGCATTTTCCAGGTGGCAGCCGCTATCGCTGTACTGCATTGAAGCATTGATGATATAGATCGCACCAAATCAGCGGACTGGGGAGCGGTACGCCGCAGCCCTACCTCCTGCGCTATACCTTTCATACTCATTCTTGCTTGTTTGTGGAGGACTCGAAGTACAGCAACTATAATTGAATGAAACTTACGTAATGAATCTGTATGGAAGCGCTCAAGGGTGCTTAGCTCGAGGTGTTGCTCGATGAACCATCTGGAGAAACACGGGACCAGTAGAAGTATGAACCATGAGATGAAGGTAAAAGCAGCAGCTGCGAACAACATCAGGTACCTGGATTATGCCAGCTCGTCTGCCACGAACGAAACTCTTTGAAAACTGGTTTCATATTGATGGAAATAATATAAAAAAGAACGACAAGAAATCCTCACAAATATCACGTTAAAATTAGAGGTGGAGCCCCGCTACCACGTCAGCGAGCATGTAGGGAATGTATGTCTTAAAGGTAGATGGTGCGATAAATTGGTCGTCGTTGGAAATGGCAGGAAAGGTTAAAGGGAGGCTTATACAGATCGTTGATTTCCGTTTCGGACAAGCAAACGATCAAGAAACAAACGAATGGACGAGTTGCCCCGATAGCAGTCGTCATGCGAACAAATGTCGGGCTTTGATTGACAACGCTTTACATACACAGTACAGAAAATATGGCTGCTTGAATACAATGTCCCTTCGAATTGATAAGCGATTGGTGGTGATAGCAGTGTCAGCAACGGCGGTCAGTACGGATAGGTACTTTCTACGGGAGAGCTCTTCCTCGGAAGCGCCACGCTTTGTCCCTAAAACGGCAAGCCTCCTTTTACAGTAGGCAGATTTTCCTATCTCCACCATCCAATTTACTCTATCAGCAGCCTTCAGGTCGATGTCAGACATTGTGAATCGAGCGATTCGCTAGCGTCCGCGGTCGCGTTGCGGTACTAGCCAATGGGGCGATTCACGAGCCGCGACGCGACCGCAGACGCTAGCGAATCGCTTGAATCGCAAAGTCTGATATCGGCTCTAGCGCTCTCTAACAATGATCGAACATATTTTTTGAGAAGTAAAAAATTGTTTGGGAACACTATTGCTGAAGTAAATTTCGTAATGAACATAAAAGAGTACTGTATGAAATCGTACCAGAACCACAAAATGATGAAAATTTTCTCGTTAAAAATGTTGATGACAAGGACGCACTGAACTGAGTACTTCTGGATGTTCGCCACTTGCCGTACCTGGAATAGAAATCCGTAAGGACCAATACAGATGGATGCGATATGACGGAAAGGACCGATAGGCAAATCTTAAGATAGCGCGATGCAAAGCACAAATTCGAACCTCGAAGTCGCAAATGGCAGAACGTGGGAAGAATCCGCTTTTGTCCCATTCAACGCCTCTGATGATGTCTTGGATGACACCTAGCCCATACCACTGGTATTTGTTGGTGCCAAGGAATCTAGAAAAAAGTTTTTTTTTTAAGTTTTTCAAATGGAGAAAGTTCTTTTGTTTGGTATCACATTGGTAGATTCAAAACAACGGATTCAGCGAGTTTTTAGAATTCGCTCGCCTAGATGCTTCCGGATACAGAATCGGCGGATAAGCGAATTCCCGCCCATTTTCGTCAAACTCCGCCCACCTTAACACATTGACGACATTGAGACGCGGTTGCGCGTCTCACTTTGCACACCACATGGGACATTGAGACGCGGTTGCGCGTCTCACCCTCCTCATCCCTTTTTCTAGCGAATGCGCGGCAACTTTTCAAGTTGTTTGTATTTATTCTATAGGTCGTACAGTAACCTAACTATAAACACAATGGTCCACGAAACGGTTAGATGTGTTCGAAAACGCCTGCTAAGCCTGCTCGTTTCGGGCGCTTCGAGAGCTGAAAGTGGGCTAGAGTTAGCGAAGTTGTGCGCAACTTGAATGCACCCTTCAAAGAAGATGATGTAAACGCACACATTCCACTTTCCACGCACTTCGAGTGGCTTTCCCTACTTCCCATTCCCCTGAACTGACGCATTCCCTTTGGTTTACAGCCCTTTATTTTTGCGCTATTTTGCCACTATCTCGCTCGAAATGCGCAGACAGGCTGAGTGCCGCGCCGCCGAATGATCCCTCTCCCATTGTACTATTGTTTCGCTGTTTTTAATGTTGAGTTCCGAAAAACGCACCTTGTGGGACAATGAGACGCGGTTGCGCGTCTCAGAGATCACGCCCGCCCAACTGCTGATGTCCCACCTGGCCAAAAAACCCAAAACGCGCGCTGTCGTCAACGTGTTAAAGAACTCTGGGGAACACTCAAGGTGGCTGGGTAAGATAGCTCCTCAGGAGGACATTACAAATAGACAGAAAGAAACCGATCTGAACTCACCTGTTCATCAAATACAACTGCACCACAGAATTGATCAGATATAAACCCTTTGTAAAAAGGTATACTGCTGACACAAAACCTGAGGAATACTGGTAATTGAGGCATGTAACCGTTTTATGCACAATGACCTGAAAACGTGCTTATTTTTGAGAATTTGGTTTCAGTATTTAGGCAGCTTTACGCACCTGTCTTTTGTCCATTCGACGTTTGAAACGAAGTGCATTTTGCAAATGCCGAGCCAGTATACCGATATTCTTTTGTCGAACTTCCTCTTCAACATTCGCTGAATCTTTCGCTTTCTCCACCACTTCGTGCATTCGGATTCCTAAACACCATCGAACCCTTCAAAAACATTTTTATTTTCACAATAGCTGCAATAAAATTAAAATGACCCCTCGAAAAATAAGAATAGTAAGCGAACAGTAACACAACAAATAAACAATAATAAATAAACATAATGACTAGAACCTGTGAATAATAAATTTTTACTGGTTTCCCTTATAGTTCGCTATGCAAAAGTTACCACAAGAATGCTGATTTGTTAGAAAAACCTTTGCCCAAGCGCGAGTTGAGCCAGCACCTTTCGCTTTCCCTGCAGTTGTGCTACTAATTATACCACCACCGATCACAGCAGTAAACATAAATAATAAAATAAATACTGATACATGGTTCTGGTCGGTTCTTCCATGAGGTACTGCACCTTCATTAGTTAGAGATAAATCAAAATTTTCAAGAAAAATCCAGGATATAGAATGAAGAATACACCCTAATCCGCCCGTCCTAATTTCCTGTTGAAATGGGCCATGCATTCTATTTCATTCTTCGCAGTATTTGATTCCTATTTGAACCATGGAAAGAATTGGGGGACCAGACGATGCATGAGCCATTGTCTTTATCCACCCAGACAAAATAGATACCTTTAATTCAGACCCAGGAGAAAGAAATCTTCCTGAGCTGCGCAGGATCTGGGATTTGATCCCCGGACAATAATCGTGGTCGCAGCTGGCCATTTGCACTACTACTTTCATTTTCATGATGAATATACATACTTCAGTAATTCATGCTCAGTTGAAGAAGGTTCAGATTTTGGCGATCATCAAACTCTGACAAAAAACAGACAAGCGGGAAGCGGCTGACCAGAATGATTTGAGAACGCTTTCCAAAGAAAGCTCGGTGCTCGGAAGAAGACGGCTTGTAGTAACAAGAAGAATGGAACCCACTGATAGTAGGATAATTGTCGCTCGGGAGTATACCTGGAAAGAAAAAATTGAATAATGATTGGCATTGGATTTATTTTTCAAATGCGTCAATAATTACCAACTTAAAGCGCTGCGCAATATACATGAAGAAGTGTGTGGGGCTCTTTATTCCCAACTCCACTCCCCTCCCCCCACAGATTCGAAAAACGGCATCAGTCTTCCATGAGAGAAAGCCAAATTTGATGTTTTCCGATGAGATATATTAACACATTCGCGACCATGTCAGCCACCGGTGGCTGACGGGCTTTGAATGTAATTTTTGAAAACAAAAGAAGGTCTTCGAAAGATTTCTCTGCTACGAAGAATCTTCATACCCTCTTCTATCTAGGCTACCCCTGGGCAGAG
>KZ344990.1:765060-780849 GCA_002352805.1 Teladorsagia circumcincta
TGGGACGGGAGCATATTTGGCGGGAACCCGAGAGTGATAACAGCTGATAAGAGCTGATTAGAGGCGCCGAAACTCCAATTTAATAGAATTCACAGCGGGTGTCAAAGCAGCGGTGAGGCGTTGGTTCTGACAAGTGATGTGGAGGGTGGGATGGGAACATGTTTGGTGGGGGACAAAAAGTGATAACAGCTGATAGGGGCTGATAAGAGGCGTCAAGACGCCAATTTAATGGAATTCACAGCGGGTGTCCCAGCAGCGGTGAGGCGTTGGTTCTGACAAGAGATGTTGAGGGTGGAACGGGAACATGTTTGGTGGAGGACAAAAGCGATAACGGCTGATTAGGGCTGATAATAACAATATGCGTAAGTACATGAAGGGTCATTCAAATCAGATTTTAGGTTACGCATTTCTTGATATCACTTCACTTGCGATGCTATTATAAGCACCGAGCACCACTCGACAGCTACACTCCCAAAGTTCCTGAGAATGTATGGTGGATCTTCGGAAGAATACAAAATAAATACTGGATATTTCTACAGCCATATCATCAGCAACTATTATTCGACCGCTAATTGTCCTGACACTCAATGCATGGCCGTTGTTTACAGACACCTCTTCAACTCCGCAGTCTGCCGCGCGTATCAGTGTATGCGCTTCAGCACAAATGGACGCAGTTTATGGAATGGTCAGCCAACGCATTTCAAGAGAAAACTTATTGTGTAGCGGTGGAAGTAAACGCTCCGCCATCTGCTAAGTTCCGCTTACGCCTTCCGTATCATGCGCGCAATAGCGTGCGGTGCCAAGCTGGTTATTTATAAAATTGTATGAAGCATTCACCCAACAGTAGTTATGCCGGGTAAACGCTGATGATTGGTGGGCTGCATATAGAGAAAAAGCGATCTTCAGGCTTGAAGAAATTCATATACGCTTTGACAGATTGCATAACTACAACTACAGCCATACTATTTTACTACTAATTATTTACTATACAAACAAATGGAATGAAAATTATGTTGGTTCGTCCCCGTAAGGCAAAGAATGCTATTAGCAGAAACATCTCTGATCTTGCTGTGGTTAGCAGACCTCCTAACTGGCAGATGTGGAGTAAACATTTTCGGAAATGGATCAGTTAGTCGTTAAATAAACATAAACGAGTCCTCGGCACATACTAAAGATCAGCGGCGACTCGCTGGCCTCAGAACAGCTCACTTTCGGCAACAGGGGCTAAGTTCGGTTTGCGCCACGTGACACGCAGCGCCGTATGAGCAACAGTATCAGTGATCCTCGGAAGCTGAGTACCTTATTCTTCGCTGTCAGATTAAGCAGACCATGGGTAAAAACGGCGGTTTACTCAGATAAACGTTGGGCGTGGCACATCGCGTTCGAAAATGAGACCTACTGACATATACCCCTACTTGGTTGGCCTCAGCCCTCTACGTAACCACACAAACTGCCAACTGAATCGTTAAATTGATTCCTAGCTCCCATTAAGACTGCTCGGGAATTCAGCACCATTTTCAGGCGATTATTCTATCCCGGCACGGTATTTTTTCCGGGATCCATTCTACCATGTATTCTCGCCGAGAAAGCGTAACACCACTGCGCTACGTCGCCGTTATCATTTTACCCAGGGTAGCTATGGATTGTGACCATACGTGTGACTGATGAAGTTCAAATCGGTGATCATCCTTTGGGACAAGCCACGCTTCCGACTTCTCTTGTAATTCAGTGAAGGGATTAGGTTGATCGACGAGTCTGAATTCGTGTTTAGCTGCAATGATATGCGGAGCTCTTAAACTTCGTTTGATCCTTTGATTCGGAGAAATTTTTCCGCCAAGTGCCCTCCCCCCTTCGTGGCTGACATCTGATCTGTAGGGTTCGCTCCTGGCGCCCTCACCGTGGTCTTCACCTCAGTCCACGTGAATGTGTGCGCTTGGTCGCGTAAGGTGAATAAGAGGACAAAAAGTTAACTGAACATAAGGTGGGCCAAAAAGAACGGAAAATTATACGGTATCAATCATATGTAGAAGAAGAAATAGCAGCCACACTGACGGGGGCGGAATTCCACAAATGTAGAATGTCCCGGTGCAAAAACAACCCCGGCAGATAGAAAATATAATACAAAGGTGGAAAACCAGTTCCTCGCGCAGAGCGCTGATGCGAGAAATTTGCCATCAACGTCGTCTAATAGCCATCAGTGTCGGATCGGGACTGTCTGGTCGTAAATAACAACAGCGATACCCCCAACCAAAGAGGACAGGACAGAATAAAATCGATAGGTGAAATGTGAACGGTTGTGATATGCCAGACGGCTTAACGATACCTGTGAAATAAAAGCGGAATGCCGCTGCCGTGATGTGATCGGGGTCATTACAACGACCTCATAAGAACTTGCACCTCCCTTCTCGATTAGCCAGCACACCTGAGCGCTAATTTATCCAACCATGCCTAGGCGTTATTCACCTGGCGTCGACAAAATCGTTGATAAAGGGTTCATTTATGCAATCATAGAGCTGAAAAAACTTGATTTTGATCGCGTTATATTGCTGCCTGCTGTTTTTGAGATTCTCCCTCTTAATCCCCGATGCGAATCATCTTACTGTGGTGCAGTTTCAAAAACTGAAAAAATGTCCAACCCCTAATATGGAGAGCATTGCCAGGCTATGGCTTACGGCCCCCACACAGACTATACTACACATAAAATCAACAAAGATTTGCAATATTTTCTGTTATCGCGGTAGAGTTTGGCAGCGTAGAAATCTGAGCTCGTAGGTAATTCCTTGGTAGCGTGGGGGAAGGTGTAGTGGCAAGAGTAGTTAGGCAAGAGAGAGTAGCAGCCCACGGTTCGGTAGTTCACTCTCAGCTTCAATCTTTCCCAAGCCAGCCAAACAATCAAAGCCCGCTTTGCAAAAACACTTAATTGCACATAGGCTGTACCCAGAAGTAACTGCACATATCGGCTTGCAATCAAGTGTCACTGCGATCCCGGATGGAAGGCGAGTGCGTGGCGTATTTCAAAAAAAGTTGCTCAGAGCTTTATACTTCTCATTTTACAGCACCATGTAGATAAACTATACAGAACTGCTTTATTTGGCACCTTTTCAGAAGAATCGTAATCTTCAAGGGCCTTCCATAGTCCCATAAGTTCCTTAGGTTGTATAACCATATTTCCTGCGCCCACCCCGTCTGAGGCACAAGCAGGAAAACTTCGTAAGAAATGCCATAAAATTATGTAGTCATCGAGTCACTACTGGTTGCAAGGACCTCAATAATTCAGTGAAGGATTTTAAGGTTCTTCTGAATTATAAAATTTCGATGTGGGCGAAACAGATCTCTAGGCGCCTGGGATAGCTGTTTTTGAAGCATCCCCGAAGAAGATCGTTATAAATTCGATTGAAAAATACTTCTAGAGTCCATCAATGTGAGGCAAAGCAAATAAAGATCCGTATATCTTGAAAATCAGACGGCAATTTGCAATGGCTAAGGAGTAACAAAGTAACCAGTGGAAAAACGCAGAAAAGACCCCTATAGAAAATGTCGATGAAATTACAGCTAATGCTGTTCACACGTTTTTGTCCGTGGAAGGAAAGGACAAGTTATGCATGGTTTCGTAGCCTTCAGTTGATTCACGGACTTCTCTTGGAGCTTGAATACCCCAAAATAATATAGGTTGTCTTTAACGGGATCTATCGGCTATTTTATATTCGAGGGCCTCCCCGTGTGTTGAGAAGAATCTTATGCGTAGGCCTTCCTAAATGGTGTCGATTAGACACTTGATCCGTTTAGCACAACAGTATGAGCTGAGTCGAGCACAATTTTGACCTTGGGCCACTTACGTACTCCATTCTTCTTGCCTTCTGCGGATATTCCAGCTCAAAAAATCTTCCGCGACTTCGCTGGCCTAAAATCTCAATCGCTCTGTATCTGAGAGAGAAAGCGAGAGAAAAAAGCTGTGAATCCCGGAGTCCTTAGAAGAGTCTCCGAGGACTGAGAGCAGACCTGCTGGACTATCAGCCTGGATCAAGATGTAGTATTCGTAATGCTAAGAGACGATGGTAAGAGGTAAACTGCTACTGGAGTGGTAGAGAAGGATTTGAGAGAGAGAGAGTCATTCGAGAACTGGTACCCAAAATTTACCCGAAAATGGCTTACTCTGGGTACAGCACATGAATCCCTCACTGTCAACAGTGGTCTCCCATGAACTTCAGGTAGCTACCGGAGAAGGTGCCGAAAGTGCGACAGCCCTATGCAGGGAAGAAAATGGCTATCACAGAATGAAAGAAACTCATAGATCTTGGCAAGAGCAATGAGAAACTTTGCATCCAGAACTGCTGGCATATTCTCCAGCGGTTTTTGCTTCAACACCTGACTCATCCCATAACATTTCATGACTACCATTACACAACGTCCCATTAATCACTCTAACTAGGGGCTCAGTTTTCAGAACTTTCATATTAATGCATGGTAGAAGTCCGGTTAGAAAAGAATCATCCTTGGGTTTTCAAGGCCCAATCGTGGGGCAAGTTTGGACGTGAAGTAGGGGCAAGCCTAGGTGATTCAGGAGTAAAAAATTCTTCCGGAACCGGTCAAGTCTACCAAGGCTTCCTTTTCCCCGTGGCTGGCTGATTTATACCAGCACTTGAGCCATTCAAATTCAAAAAAAGCATTCTTCTATAGCAGTGAACCCCGCAAGCCATTGGAAAGCCCGAGGACACTGCTGCTTCGTGAGAAATGAAGTGCGTGGCCCAGACTAAAAGGAGATGATCAGAGCGAATTATTAGTGCTGTATCTGCCTCAAAGCTTCAATTGGACCAGAACCCGGAAAGGGGCTTGCTCGTGTGAGTGATTCAAAGCGTAGAAGCACCAGCGCACAAGTTAAAGGTACCAATGTAGCAAGCCATTCGGATAACCGACAGGAGGCCCATCGCGGGGGCGAGATGGCAGTGAAGCAGAAGGCTCAGCACACGAGTGGCAGCACGTACTGGCGATATGAGGCGTAGTCTAGTACACGCTGCACCTGACGCCATATTGATACAGTGAGCGCTACGACTCGTCCACTAACCCGTCTACGTCTCTACCACCTCGTCGCGCGACGGGCCACTTTTCGGGTACCCTAGCCGTTGAACTAGTAAATGCATTTTACTCTTTAACACCTTTCAAATTGTCATTTTCTCACTTTCAAAGGTGTATGGAGGCGCCATGCATTCGGTATTCCTCTGGAATTCTAGGCTCGTTTAAAAGTTTGTTTACATCGTACATGCAATAAATTATTGCATGAGCCGCGACCGATCCAGCCAGCCACATTTACCCTTGTTCCTAACTCCCTATGGTACACGGTAAACGAAATTTGGTCAACTCGCCCTATTACGGACTTCGCAGGGTTTCCCTAGGCATCTGACGCTTATCACCACCCACAGCTACCTTCGCCAGGGAGACTACCATCATTAAAAAAGCTGTTGTTTGCTGTGAACACAACAATGAGTGGCACTTCTAGTCGCTTTTGTAACAGTTTGGTGCCAAAAGTGTTGGTTTAGATGATTTGTGCAGTGGAAGCAAACACTAAAGTTCCCATGCTGTCTTCCCTCAAAAAAAATTGGCATTCATCATTCTGATTCAGCGCCTTCGATCGGGCTGGGAGCGCTAATCTACACAGCGGTACCTTTTCGACGTGGTTGGAAGCAGCGAAACATGAGTGTTAGAAAATTTTTGAGTACACGTGATACTGGTATGAGATCGTACAGAGGAAAGTGAAATTGCACCCTTATACTATACTATAAAGACTAGGTACATCCATTGAGTCTGGACGGCTGGTTACTAATATGGGGGTCAGAAATGCCATTTGAACCTGCTAAGGTAGATATGGAGGTTAACTTTGGTTGTGAATGCTAGTACGTTGGCATGGTTTCATCAGCGGATCAGATCCCATACCTACCTAGATGGGGAGAGCAATATCACCGTCATCGGTGGTGAACCCATTCCTTAGTAGCAGTCGTGTGCGCAACGCGGCTCAAAGAAGGCCATTCACCGCCGCGGTGCGCGGCATGCACTCCCTCAACAAAATGTGTAAACTCAAACACTTCAGCTTTCATGCATGTCAAGTGACTCACCTCACCCCCCCCCCCACACCTCCTGAACTGGCTATACTCCCCCATGGCTCATGGACTTCCCACTCCGCACCGGGCAACGCGAACATGGTGCGCGCCGCGACGGTCCTCGAGCCACACTGCATCCCAGTCTTGTTCATAGAAAAATTAAGAACCGAACTATGCAGAGTTTATCAGAGAATAAGTGGAGCCGTAAAAATTAAGCATAGATGGAGTAGTGGCATGTGGCGCAGCATGACAATCAACGGTCCAAGGTTGAAGTCACTATCAAATCCGTCCCCGCCAAGCCCTCTCAGAACTCGAGTATTCGATATCAGCTTGTCTGGGCTGATGGAGACAGCGATTTGTAATAAACCAGCTAGACATTTCAAGCCATATTGTAGGATTAGTCCATTCAGTTGACACCAGGTACCCGTAGGGGTTTTACGGTGCGCGGCGCAATCTAGACTTCAGAAAAGGCGCCAGGTTGTCCCATTTGATCACAAAGGACGAAACTACTGGCACAAGTGAATTTGGGTCTTTTTATCTCATTTCAGTGGAAAGCGTGAGAATTACTACCTTAGACCAACCATGATTTGAGCGGATGAGTAGATTATTCGGGACCACTTCTACTCACCCTCAGCGCTCGATAGCGAACTGTATGATAAACAGTCCACCGCCTCTCGAAGACGTCGAAGGTCACAAACTAGGAGATTTGAAAGTTTGAAAATTCAGGGCGTTAAAATGTCCGAATAAACCTAGTCAAATTGATAAAGTTGTCAAATTCTGGCTGCTGTCTTTATCTGAAGGAGGATTACTACAAATGACATTTACCAGAAACTCAGCTACTAATTCTTCCATGGAAAAGTGGGGTAAACAAGCGACTTCTTGGAAGGAAAACCAAGCATAGACTGTGGCGCGCAGACCGTGGCGAGGAGGGCGGGTCGTAGTGAGTTTTTACAAGGCATTTCCTTTCACCATCTGGTGGTGGAGGTGTGAATGGCAGTAGCAAGGGATCACTGGCACTTACTGGGAGGAATGAGCGCAAGTGGAACATCTGGGATTGAATTTTCACACCGGTATTTCTCGAATAACCCGCCCAAAGATAAGGGAGGGAATGGCGGGCAAATAAAATAGCTTTTCTTGGAATGCGCCGTGCTTTCGGCTCCCTTTCATGATCGCAGAGACATTTTAATGCCATCTCGATCTATGCGGTGATTTTTGCGAGGACTATGGGTGTTTACAAATTCAAATGCAAAATTCTTCTATCGTCCTAGACTGGAATGGTGCCAAATAACCGTCCCTGGAGGCGCAGGCGACTTGTTAGCAGGGACTGGATCGATCCTGATCCGCTGAATGATGTATGTTTAGTAGCTCCGCCGCCTGCCACCACGTCACTACACTGAAAAGCACCTTCTAAATGAAATTCTGCGGCAGCAACTTCCAACAAAGCTTAAACTCATGTGGGAAAGAGAAAAAAGGTGTGGATATTTATCAGCGGCTAAGATCTGTTTTTGCTCTAATACTTTTTTTTCTTATGACACAGAATGACACCAAAGAGCAGATGACCTTTGAGATCTTCCGATGCCTCCCATGTAGAAAAAAATTCGCGAATGCAAAGTACTTTTTCAGTTTGGCCACTAACATTTACGACAGGAAAGGTCAGCGATAGTGAAGAACGTGTCGTGAAGGAATGCCACTGCACAGAACTGCTATGATGAATCGCTTGCGAATTCGGACCCTCTTGCAGTACTGAGACTGATGGATGATATAGTAACGCTACTTCTGTTGGTGCATTAAAAGTACAAATTATGGAGCAATAAGTGTTGACCATGCCCTCCTTGGGATACGCCATGCATTCCACCTCCTTTCATAATCGTACTGGCTTTTTGAACGCCTACACATTTGGTTTGGCCTATACAATGACTGAAGAGGGTGTGGAAGCGATCAATATACAGTTCACTGTTTTTATCCCCCAGGCACAGACGGCTCAACGAAGACTTCAAGAGATGCGAAGAGAATCGCTACTTACTTTTCAAAAAGTAAAGGCCACTGGAAGGCACTAAAATTACTCTCGTTGAACTGACCGCGAGGACAAACAAGCAAAGCGCTGCGAGGAAAGGGAAGACGCGAGATACGACGTATGCGAGAGGGCGCAGACTGCACATATGCTGCGAATAATAGGGATTGCTGCTGTTGCAACGGTTAAGTGAACGAATTAGCTCTCTTGTCATGCATTTGTAAGTTTATTTATTTATTTATTTATTTGAGACGCTGCTCAAAGGCAGACGTATGAACTACGACCACAATTACACGTACAATCAAACAATCCATATTATCGCTTTACTCAATAAGACAATAACTGCTTCTTTGCCCTACGTTTGAAGGAAACGAAAACTTGAGAAGCAAACGGCATATTTATCTCAAGAGAAATAAATGTTGAGCCAACTCTACAAGTAAAGCTCGAAAGTTTTAAGTTTGTCTTGGGAGTTACATAAGAAATCTTCTCCGACGATCCTCTGGTTCTAGAGTTGACTAATCGATAAAATTTGGATGAGTCAACTTTGGTGATACCGTACATAATTTTGAATATCATACAAGCATCACAGAGCTTTCGACGAGAATTTAGAGTATGCAGTTTATACTCTCTGTTCCTGTGAGTTACGACAGTACCACTGCCCCCTGCGATTAGGGTTCTTGCTACCTCACAGCGGGAGATTCCTCCAAGGATCGGATCGCGACCCGTGCCTTTAAGCTTGCTGATTCAGGAGTTTGATGTTGTGCCTTGTTACAGAGCATCTCCATCCCTAGGTCATGCACGTTTCAAAAGACCTAGAGAAGAACAAGAATCATGCAGTGATCGCCTTGTCCAACAACGCCACTTTTTCCCCGAGCTGAGCTGGGTACAGTTTCCTAATGGGTGAAATGTTGACCTGAACGATGTGCCGTCCAAGATTTGAGCACCCGACTGCAAAATAGCAAATTCCTAAACGGTATACCGTACTTTTTGCACAGGTGCTGACTTAAAGCAACAGTCTCAGCGGGGTCCAAGTGGGCGTGGCGTACAGGAGCGCACCTCCTCTTGCCGATTTACATCGTGCATCGATTTTTGTGATCGTTTTGGGACCACAGGGACTATTTGAAGTCAATTCACGATGCAAATCGTGAACGAATCTCTACGGCTGGCAAGAGGAGGTGCGCTCCTGTACGCACCGCCCACTTCGACCCTGCTAAGACGGTTGCTTTAAAATTGCAGCTATAAGAGGAACGAATGGACTGGGAATGGTGACCGTCTGAAAAAAAGGGAACTCTGCTCTGCGATGTTACCGCTGGTCCGCCTCCAATTCAAGCAAATAGTACGAGAATATTTAATATAACAAATAGTTCGTTCGCGTAGAGAAAGTAGCAATGCACCCTTGGCCGCCGTCTCGAGCACACTTGTTTGAGGCAATTATTGACTACCCATAATTTTTTCTAGTCCTTATTAATTTATTGTGAAACGGAAAATCACTTTGTAAAAATTGTTATCTAACCGTAACCCAGGAATCTGGGAAGAAGCTCGGTGGCATGCATTCGATAGGTCTGTCCACGAACACTTTGTATGAGATCACACTGGAGGCTGCTAGCAGTAGATTGCTTGTGATCGAATGCGACATCCAGTCAGACCAATCATCACCGTACCAGCCAGAATCATGACGTATCGCTCGCAATACTCCCTCGACGGACATTCTGAAATCGAGAGAGTACTGCGAGTAGTAGTCATCAGAAAAGCGTACAGCAGGAATAGCGGCAAGAAATAACACGGATAACAGGATTTCTTCTCCCACACACATCGAGCTAAGCTTTCCAAGCGCTCTACTAACGACTACCTACTACTTGTTTGGATCACGGGACCTTGTTTCCCTGGGACATAATAAATTGCATCCGTCAAAAAGCTGTTTTGAGGGTTCATAGGGACAGGTCGTGATGAAATCAGTGTGAAATTTTTTTCGAAAACTAGATAGGAAGAGCGGAAAAGACCCTCACCAGGAAAAAACAAAGCGCTGGAGAAAACGCTGGATTTCACCTTGTTCCGAGGTCGACCGTTTCAGAATGGAGGGACACAGCGCTGCCAGGAGAGGGAAGACGCGAGAAGGCGCAGACACTACACGCACATTGCTGCAAATCGTAGAGATTGCTGCGATCGCAACGGTCAAGGGAAAGAATTAGCCTCCTCGTCATGCAGTTTCGAGTTGTTACAGTACCCTGTGGATGGCGGTCCTGCTACGTATTTCCCCATGAACCTGATAGCGACCGTGCCTTTAAGTTTGCTGGTTCGAAAGTTTTTTGCTGCTTCTTGTTACAAAGGACCTAGAGAAGCGCAACAAACCACGCAGCGATTGCCTACCCATTCAGCAATGTGTGCTTTTCTGCTTTTTCCCCAGTTGAGCTCGGTACAGTCTCCCAATGTGTGAACAGGTATCAAGTTACATCGCTGCAAACAAAGTGCATAGGTAACAATCAGGGAGCTCTTATGTAAACTCTTACTTGTGCATCCGACATCCAGCCATTGGGTAATCCGTGGGGTCTCGTTTATAGCGGCAAACTGGGGCCAAGATGTAGACTCTATCGACCACCGTGAACTTTCCAAAAAATGTGAAGTCCAGGGTTAATCCGTTGTGCTAAGTTCAATGAAGGTGATGGTCGTATTTTATCCACCCAGGGGGGGGGGGGAGAACGTGAATCGTCTAATCAGCCAGTTCATCTCAGTGAGGTCTCAGGGGGGGTCAACTTTTTCACATGTGTTAGTACGTAGAGAGGCAGGCATGACCGAGTGCTTAGGAGTGTAGACTTATGTACGCCTCTGAAAACCGCGATTCGATCCCCGAGATCCTGACCATGCCCTGCAAAATACTGCAAAAATGGTTCTAGCACCAGCATCACGCCTAGTTTGACAGGCCTGCTGATGGAGAACACAGTCACACCGATCATGTTTAGATAGAAAAGAAGGATTCATTTTTTGATGGAGACAAATCTCGGTCTGAGTCATCCTCTCAGGCGAGTGTGGCAAAAATTACCGACCCCGAAGACATGGAAGGCTCCGCTGTCCTGAACGCACCACATCACCAAACGACAATAGCTTATTATAAACTTGAGGAATGCCGAAATTTCAGGAAAATCCAGAGTAGGAGAAAAATTGGAATAAAAAACGATAATGGTTAAAGAAAACCGCAAAGTTTGCACCGCCATAGCTCTCGCTGGGCCGTAAAGAACGACGGGGAAGAAACTCGTCGGCATCTTTTTCGTGGTTGAAATGAAGGCCAACGTGCTGATTGGTTTCGTGCGAATGTTCGGCGATCATCTAAATATGCGGCTGCATAAACTGGTTATTCTCGGACGCCCCTATAAATGGATGCGGTTGACTGTGGGAAGCAGAGGTGATTTATACCAGAAAAAAACTTGTTTCCTGCAGTTGGAACACCACAAAAGGAAAACTTAAAGACACACCCCACAACAAATTCAGTGAAGCAATTCCGCTTGAATACCAAAACAGCAGGACGAGGGTTACGTAAATACTTGCCCTTTGTTCACGCTATGAGGGGTCCAAAAGCAGAAGGTAAGAGATAAGGGGCGTCAAGGAAGGATAGCAAGTGTCTGTTCTCGAGACGTCTTCTGCCCTGACGCACGTCCGTTCTTAGGGCGTCTTTTGCCCTAGGGCACCTCCTATCACATTGTCTACTCTCTACCTTTTCATCCTATTCGAGACAATTAACCCCCCCCCTTAGTGGGTGGGCGAAATGTCTCGAATAAACTGTGAAGTGGAGGTGTGCCTCTCAAGGATCAATCCCCATCCAAACTAGGTGTATCCCAAGAGGCCTATCGCGTGGCGTAGGAAGAGACGCAAGCGCGGCAACATGAGACGTAGTGGGTGCACTCTATTTAACCTGACGCCTAATCGCTACAGTATGCGCTGCGACTCGTCATTTGCCGCGTCTGCGTCTCTTATTTCGCCGCGCGGTGGGCTCCTTGAGAGACACCCAACTAGATTACATCATCAGCGGCACGGCTAGAATCGAATGGGTGTGGCTCCTGTTTACAAAAATGAAAGCAGTGGTGCGAAATAGACCGGCAGCCGTGAAACAAGGGGAAAAGAATAGGTCGGATGCGTCAAGGTAACGAGCTTGTTTAGTTTGCTCTACACAACTAGACACACGATGGAGAGAGCATCGGCGAGAGAGCACAATGAATGAAGAGAGCCCAGACACTTCATGTTGCGTCTTAGGAAAACTGAAGCAGCCCAAGCGGTGTTTGCAAAGCTCTAGCGACTTTTGCGCACCATGGAACCGAGGAAGAGTGGGACATCTGGGACCTTCGTGAACTCCTCTATGCGACCCACAAAAAAGATTCACTCAACTGAACCCATCATGGAATGTGCCTTTAAGGAAATTTGAGGGTGAGTTTAAGGGTGCGCCGGAACTTCCCAGAGAAACTTAAAAATAGAGCATCTGGGGGCTTTTTTGCCGCGCATTCCACTCACACTCGGAATTGTAGGGCATTTTGAAAGCTTGGCTATACTTGGCTTGCGGGGTTTAGCTGATGCACACATCAGTGTTTTATCCTTCCAGATTAACCCCTATCAATTAGCCGACAATTTCAGGATGCGGTGCTTGGTTGGCCGGGAGGTTTACGATTTAAATTTAATCTCTCGACAGAGGGCGCGATGGGAGCCATTTGCCAGCACTCCACTTCGCCTACCAAAAAAAAAAGAAAATGAGTACTCTAAACAATCATGTTCGGTGACATCGGTGCATTGGCGATCACTTCGGTGCGGCTTCATTGCTAGAGAATAAAACTGGAGACGTGAAGTGAATGGCTACTTGAAAATAAAGGAAAAAATCTCACTTTCATATTTTTCCCGACTGTGGACGACATTTGAGAGGCATGCATAGTGGTAAAAGTCACACATGGAGACGAGATAGCATAGGGAACAAGCGAGGCGCAGACTTTAAAGGAAATGCAGTAGTCGGTGGCCTGAGCATCGCAAATTGGCTGTAACCTTAACATCTGTATGACCTGATGATAAATAAATATATCATCCAAGCTCCTAAGGCCGCTGGCTCGCGTTTTCGGATTGTCAGATCGGCACTTCTTCTAACTCTGTAGATGTTCTGTTCCAACAACGAAGGAGCCTCGTCCTCCCACACTCATTCTCGAGTGTGCCTCCAGAGGAAGCGAACAGTTTATTCAAGGGAGAAGAGGAATGGCTCCGATTCTCAAAAGATCTTCCTACTATTGTTATTCAATTTTCATATTGAATATGTTAGTGCAACCATGTAACGATTTATTCATTATTCTCGCACAAGTGTTATTGAGACGGAAAACGGATTCGAAGAAAGACCAAGTGCAAGCCAACAAGCTGACAATTATAGCCACAGTACTGGCTCTGTTCAAGGGCAAGACTACTCGAAGAAAAAGAAATGAATAATGTGTGCGAAATGAAGAATAAAGCACTCGGCGTTGAACAAGCCTTTTTTGGAATACGCCACGCATTCCACTTCCATCCACGATCGCGAAAGCATTCTATGTACGATTTGATCTATACAATGGCCTAAAGGGCCAGCCGGTGGACAAGTGTTTTCCTCCTACCGAGCTCTAATCTCTACTGATCGCTTGATTGATACTAGGCCTCTAGTACCAATCGAGCGACTCGTAGAGATGAGAAGCTCGATTGTCCTGGATGGCGTTGGACCCAAGATTTGATACCCGTACCGTAAGAGGGGTAAGCATCGCCATACCACGAACAGATAAATCACTGTTTGCACAAAAAACAGATATATTTGTTTTATAAAATGCTAAAATAGCTAGGGACGAAAACTTCCCCCTAACCGGGGATCGAACCAGCAACTCTAGCTTTGAGAACGAGCTTCCCTTGGGGTATGAGTTTTTAGGTTCTTTTGAGCATTTTTGAAAGACGTTTCCACCGTGAATCGCGGGATCAAATCAGCGAAATACGTCCCATTTGTTCCAGAATGATCTACGAATGGTCCTGGATGGTCTATGCTTACGAAAGTGGCGCTAAAAATCATAAGCAGGTATAAAACATAGCCTCTGCTACAGCCTTTAAAGCCCGAAAACTTCATTCTGAAACGGAGCTCGAAGAAATGCTATGAATAGAAACCGTCTCAAGTGCTGTTGCCAGCGGCCAATGTCGCGTTGAGGGGAAACAAATGGCGCCGTGGAAATGTTGGATGAAAACCGGACACATTGCGGAGGCACTCAAGCAAACAGTATGATCCGAGTCACCTCCTCGTAAAGACACTGCGGCAGAAGCGTGGGAATCGCTGAAAACACTGTTCAAGGACTATCACTTTAGCCGAGTGCAAAACACTTTTCTTCTATTGATAAACCGATTTTGTGGCAGCACGATTGGAAGCTAACTCCTTCACAAAAACCATCGATTGAAAATCTTTACCATCAACTCGGGAGAGTAAACCCATAAGGTTTTGAGCGAAATGGTCCCAAACCATGATAGAGCGGTTCGCATGGTCACGCCTGGAGGCCTAGCTGGTACCAGTATTTCCAGACCTCGTTCGATATTATAATCAATCGCGGGTGGTAAGAAACTTTCCAACTTTTCAAAAATGAGCCCCAGTCCTTTCCAGCATCGCTGGACTCTCGACATCCCTACCTCCCCCATTAAGCTCTACTGGCCGAAACTTGTGGTAATGCTAAGGTGGATCATGAGCACTGTCGACCCAAATCCACATAAAGTTACTGGAGCAGGCTTTAAAAAATCTTGCTCAATTGCTATTCAAAATGCCCTGTAGGATGTACATCCTTGAGTTGACCCTCCAAGTGCGCCCCTCCCAACTAATCAAATAGGTCCCCATCTCGTTCGGAATTTCTCCATGGAAGTTCCACCTCACCTATTGTTTTCAACGGCGGCTTTTTCTACATTTTATTTATGTCCAAATAAAGCTTGCTCGAAGCTAGCCTTGACATCACGTAAACAATGGGTCAGCTAAGAGATTAAGTGGCGAAAGCTCAACGCACTCCAACTCGTCCCTAGTGTAAACCATGAACCTCAAATGCTGAAAGTGGAACAATCGATGAAATAAGTGGATTCCCAGAACAGGTCGGTCCCGTCAAAATCTTCTGCTCCCTGTGCAACCCTCTCACCCCTCTGTATATGGCGGCTAGGGGACTTACTAGACTTCACAAAGCAGGTCCCCATATAAATCTGACAATTAACAGTTTACCAGTCGGCAGGGGACATTCTCCTGGCCGCCGGATACGAAGAGAGAGCTATTTCAGTTGGGGGGGGGGGGGGGAGAGAGAGAGATCACGCGGCAGCGCGGCGCTCTAATCGTCTGCTCCTCCAAGGCTTTGTCCCAGTGGCATTATTGTTACTATTACTATCTCGTGGACGTTTCAAAATACACGCCATCGGGACTAAACCTTGGAGTAGCAGACGAACAAGAGCGTCCCGTCGCCGCGTGGTCCCCCCACCCATTTACGATAGCATCACGAAGAGTACTTTAACACCTTGACGACAGCGTGACGCGGTAACGCGTCCCACTTTGCGCACCTCGTGGGACATTGTGACGCGGTAACGCGTCCCACCCAAGTTATCCCTTTTTCTAGCGCTCGCGCGACTTCTTCCTAAGTTCTTTGTACTCATTCTATAGATCATATAGTCACCATATCTAAGAACTACATGGCTCAC
>KZ344990.1:800580-818048 GCA_002352805.1 Teladorsagia circumcincta
TTTAACAAACGATTTTGTCAATGTTTGACACCAATATCTCTGTCAGTTTGTCAAAATTCTGAGGAATCTTCCCACTGGCAGTTTTTGTTTTCAACGTTTCGAAACGATTGCTGTTTACATGGGGTACCATGGAAGCGATTGAAGAAACATAACGCGTGTCGGCACGCATGACCTTCAAGGTACGGTGGAAGAAGATCAGCAATACTACTTCGAGAACTTGAGTTAATACGAAACGAAAATCTGCAGTTCTTGTCTCATCGTGCGAGGACCCGGACGGGTTATTTTCATGTCGCAAAGTGGTCTTTTTCATTCAAACGGCTCTTAGTAGCCACCAAAATATGGTAGTGAGCTACGTCGCGAAAAATTGGGCTAGTTTGGCTCTTCCGCAGTTGTGCTACGGCTCGCCTACGTGTTCGAACTTTTTCTTCCATGGCCACCCTTTCTTCAGGGGCCGGGTGCAGCAATTTCCATTTCGGGGATGGGTTCCCAAAACTGCGTCTCTACTGTGGTCGATGACGCCACTCTCGCGGTTAGGCTGCTTTCATAGTTGGCGGACCGTACGGATCGTCAACTATGAAAGCAGCCTCAAGAAAAGGGGCATAGCCCAGACATGCATTTTGGGGACCCATTCCCTAGTTGGGGCTTGCTGCATTTTGCCTCAGAGAGACGAACTAGCTTCTTTCTTAGTGAGCAATCCTCGACGTTGACTACCCTGGAGGACATGCGCGGAAGAATCGCAAGCTGAAGGGTGCGATAAGTCCCGAATTAATGGAGTGTTCATAGTTGGCAAGTAGGCGATTAGGCGGTCTCTCTATGAGAAAAATATACGAATCGATTAGGCGGTGAAGACTACATACGTATTGATTACATTGCTCCGCCCATATGACGTTGTAGGCGAGTAAGCGAGTAGGCGATTAGGCGTGTAGGCGATCGCTCAATGGGCGGAGCAACAGATCAATACGTATCCTTACCTTATCGCCCACACGCCTAATCGACTACTCGCCTAATCGCCTGATCGCACGTACGATCGCCAACTATGAACACTCCATAACCGATGTTTTTTGGCTGCAAGTCAGTGATAAGCAGTCGCAGCAGTACTCTAAATGATTCACCGCTCACCGAGCGAGGCTCATGTTGAATTGTAATTATCCTTGTTGTTGGTTGTTGGATGTTTTCTGGACTTGTAATTACAATGCAAAGGGCCTGACCGGTAGGGTGCATTCGAATTTCGCGTTGGCGGTGTTCGGTTGGTTTATGGTTGGCGACCAAACCGTACAGGGTTGGTTGGTTTGTTTTTGTTGATCTCGCAACAGTTTGAAGTCTTCTTCACTTTCAGGGAGGTTGTCAAGAAAGAGAAAGAAACTGAAGACTATTGGATCCTCAGCGTCGTTGTTTCTCGACGCCATCGCTGACGATACAAACGACGTCGTATGCAATTTGATCGACGACAAACCATCGCTTTGCGACATTTCCGAAAATTTTAGTGTAAATCGTAGGTTTGAAATTATGTTACGTTCTGATTCTGGAATCTCTCCTGTCTATTTGTTAATGTTTACTTTTCAGCCGAACGGCAAATAATATACAATGGCTCTCAACGTCAACCGTGCTGTAACCGACCCCTTTTATCGTTACAAAATGCCGAAACTTCTCGCAAAGGTGTTCTTGTGTTCTGTTCTAATGTTCTAATGTTCTACCTCTTGTGGAACGCATTATGTTCATTGTTTAAAAGCGGCGCCGGGTGCACTAGTGCGTGGCGAGTGCTTGCGTCATTTCAGTCAATATGGACCCGTCAGGGCATGTATTTCATTGCTAGCTAGGACGCCACGTTTTTACCACCCCGGACTTGTCCCCGGCAACTGTTGGGACCTCGCTGCTCTGCGTAAGCTTTATGACTTCCGCTGTTACGTTGCACTTGTGACACAAACACTTCGTGTGGGAGAATGCGGGTGTACAGAAAAGTGTTTGATGAAGGTCATAATCGAAAGTTCATGTTACATTGGGGTAAACCTCAACACGGAATTGGCTTGATCTTACAAAAATTATTTTGTACCCTTATTACCCCTCCCTCTTTCCCTGCCCTCCCTTTACGCCGACACAGCAGGACAATGTCTAATGGTCGGAGGCTATGGTGTCTATATAGCCGTTGCGGATGTTATCACAATCATGAAATCAACATAATGAAGCGTTGATATCCGAGTATTTTAGGACCTCGAGCTCGGTTAGTGGTCGGTTCATTCCATTACCTACAGTCCGCATCCCCGTCAAATTAGGCATATCTCTGGATTTGACGTGGTGATAACCGCTTTCGGTAGAAGCCGCGCGGATAGGCCGCTCCCTGCATGCATTGCAGAAAATAATCCGAGCATGGTGGAGTCAGCTTATCCACGCAATTTCTATCAAGTGCACTGGTTGCCACAACAAATCTGTAGGCTCGCCCAATCTGACGGCGAGATATGTATGGACTGAACCTTCATTTTACGGATGGACAATCCGCATACGAACTGACATCCCAACAAACTGGCACAGCAAGGTTGTGGTTTATATGATGAAGTGATTATGCGCATAAGTCTTCATCATTCATGGTACTGTCCCTTTTCGGTGCGAAGGGAAAACTTCGAAACGCAAGGCTGTGACGTAGGGTAGTAAATCAGTATGCGCATATTTGTAAAACCAGTAGCCATTAATGCAGGTAGAACCAATCAGTATTTTCATTTCGCGACTGAAACCATGAAACCATTAGGTTGGCCTGGATGGGACTGTGACTGCCATGAAATTAAGTGGGGATTCGACCTCCTGGTGATAGCACGACATAACGAACACCATAACGCTATGGGCTGACGAAATTTGCATTGGTAAACAGTGGGGAAGCTGCGGGAAGGGTGCGTGATAAACCTCGAGCACATAAACGTACACCCATTCGAACAGTGATCGCCGCAATAACGTCACTACCCATCAGTCATCGACCAAAATGTCATCTTGGGGTTGAAAAATTCAATGTTATTCCATATCATTGGATGAATGAGAACATTGCATCTTATGTCGAAGTTTAGGTGGAAGGCAAAGGCAACGGCATCAAAACTGTTGTAGCGAATATGTCTGACATTGCAAAATCACTTGAACGCCCTCCTATGTGTGAGTGTTACATTATCAGCTTTCTATCCCAAACCTAAAGCTGCCTATATGAATGATGTTTCAAGATCCAACAAAGTACTTTGGCTGCGAGCTGGGCGCTCAGACAAATTATGACGCGAGAAACGAGCGTTACATCGTCAATGGTGAACACGACGCAGCGAAACTGCAAGATATCCTGGATGGCTTCATTAGGAAGTTTGTACTCTGTCCAGCATGTGAAAATCCGGAAACTGCTCTGGTAATTTTTTCGATATTTGTTACGCTATACTCGCATGGAATTACCATGTTGGAATGAGGTTTGTATCCTCCTGTACGTGCCCATAATCCATTGTTTAGTCGGTGCGGCGCAACCAGATTCACAGCAAGTGCAAAGCATGCGGTCATGCGTTTATCATCGACAGTCGTCACAGATTATCGACATACATTCTTAAGAACCCGCCGAAAGTGGATGTTGACTTCTGTAAGTTTGTTTTTTACCGATCATTCATTACAGGGTCCAAATTTAAATAAACATGGGTACACACATAACATCAAGTTCACCCCTCTTGTTACGAAGTGCGGTCAATTCCTGGCACAGCTGGGACAGGCAGTGGGTTTACCGTAATGTATACAGTAATTAAACCTAGGGCGACCAGTCATCGGTTATGTTGAACCCAGTTTCGCAATGGGATGACTCTCAGTGTGAAGTAATTTGCGCTTTTCTCACTCACATCAGTTACCCTGAGACAGCTGAGAGGTGTATTCGCATTTGCATTGGCTCAACTTGGTTATCGCAAAGTGAACAACTTTTGGGGTATCGATTGGGGCATGTTTCCTGAACTTTTTTTTACATGATAATTTATCGAAAACAATGCTATGACCTCGCAATAAATTCCATGTTTGGTTTTTCTGTAACCGGGGCATTTCGGATAATGTGTTGTTTCTTCTGTGCCATACAGGTTGTTATGGTGGAACACTTTTATTGGTCAACGTTTCGACAATTCGTCGCCTTCAGGACCTTGGTAAGTCCACCAATCCTTAGCAGCCTTCTCCTGTTAGTGAGCAAATAAAAATTTTATTTGCTAACTAGCAGGAGGAGGCTGCTAAGAATTGGTGGATTCACCACAGGTCCTGAAGACGACGAATTGTCGAAACGTTGACCAATAAAAGTGTTCCACCATAACAACCTGTATGGCACAGAAGAAACAACACAATGCTATGCCGTTTTCTAGGACCATGAGTGAATCAAACATAACTATTTACAGCCAAGGACAAACAGCAGAATGGTAATGGACATGTGAAGGAAGACGAGTTAGGCGTGGATTCAAATGGAGATAAGGTGTGTTTGCTTACATCGAATTGCAATAATTTACACAATTCATTTTTGTTTGCTTTAGAACAGCTCGAATGATGACGACGATGATGACTGGGCACCAGATGAGGAAGAAGTGCCGAACACGAAATTAGCCGCTGGTATTGGAAAGCTTGTGATTGACAAGGACCTGGACAAAAGTATTGAAGAACGACTGGATATGTTGCATAGTTTCTTCGTTGAGGCAAAAGAGAAAGGAACAATTGGCGATGGAAAGGTTGGTAATAGTCAGTGGATCGTAAAAAAATCTATTCAGAGAAGCTAGAATCTCAATCTGAAAGTGTTTAGGCTTTGGCAGATGAAGCTGAGCGCCTTGAGTTGAAGCAGAAAGCTCCGCTTCTTCTTGCCGATGTGCTCTTCGATCAGGATATCATTAAGGATGGATTGGCGCAGCTAAAGAATAATAGAAGGGTGCTACTGAGATTTACATTGGGGGATAAGAAGGTAGGAACTGATAGCTGCATCTTTCTTCTTTAGCTCATTCATGCGTCTCACTTTAGGCGCAACGTTACCTTTTGGGTGGAATCGAACAACTAATTATCAAACATGAAGCGGTCCTGTTACCAAAAGCCGCACACATAATCAAAGGTCTCTACGACAATGACATTTGCGAGGAAGAGGCTATACTCGCTTGGGGCGACAAGGTAAAGGCTACACTGTTACTAGAATAGCCATGTACATTTTTCGAGAAACGAGAAGAGCGCCGAGTGCAGGTCGCACACCACAAGTGACGACGGCCAGGAAATTAAAGTCACGGTTTTTTTGGCCGTCGTCAGTTGTGTTGCGTGATCTGCACTCGACGCTCTTCTCGTTTTCCGAAATAGAGTAGGTACACTGGTTACATTTCAATTTTAATATACGTTTGAAAAACATTCATATTTTCAGCCGTCCTCGAAATACGTTTCGAAGACGCAATCAAAGAAGATTATTCAAAAGTGTGAAGCTGTCCTCACATGGCTGAGAGAGGCAGAAGAGGAAGACGAAGATGACGAGTCTGATGACGAGATCGACGTATGTTTACAGAGCTACAAGTTCCCTTTCCTCAGGAAAGTCCCATTAATTCAATCGCTATTTACAGTTTGACGATCGCAACCAGAAGACGAGTGTTTACGCAGAGAAGGCCAAGGCAGAAGCAGCGAAAGAGATCAAGGTAGAAGACGATGGTGTGGAAATCGATATTGATGATATTTAGTGATTATCATCTTACAGCTAAACCTTGTAGCGTTGTTGTAGATGCTATCTGTGCATGCGTGACGGTTTTAATTAGTTACTGATTTCATCCTACCGCTAACTTTCTCATCAACTGACTTTTTTACCTGCATCTTCAGACATTTTGCACATGTATTTGTCACTGATTACTATTGCAGTCTGTGTATTGTCTATTGGTTATTTGAAGCCGTACACATTAAATCGATTCCTAGTAGTAATTGAGGTAACCGCATCGATTCCCCACATGTGTTGTGACGCTGATGTATCCTTAATGAAGATTTCCGGTCTAATAGAGTTTAGCAGAGTTCTCGATAATCGATGATATACGTGAGATGTTGTGGGCGTATGACGAGTTCATAAAGTGTAGTCAGTGTGATGCTGGACACAAGGAAAGGGCGTAGGGCACTCATGGCTCCCGTGGGGACATCCGAAACGGCAAAAGCCGCTGGTGGGTGAAATTAAGACTAAGCTCACGAGAGTGGGGAAACGCTAGGGAGACACAGGTTGCTTGGTCCCAGGATCCCCTTCCCTCTCTAAAGGTCAGCCCCAAGTTCTGTGTGGCTCACTCACTTGAATGTCCTTGTAACGACATGAGCGTCGGTGTAGAATTCTGGATGCTGGCGAGGACCCCCTTGCGATGGTGTTTGCGGTTCCAATCTTCTTTCCTATGCAGGAGGTATGAGTATTCGTTCTTGCACTCTTGATAGGGAAGAGTTCAAGTCGCATAGCTGAGTTCATAGTTCATGAAACGGAGAGATGCATGTAACGGTTTCTGGCAATGGAAACTTATCGCTGGTTTTCGCACTCGGTTTTACTTTGTATGGGATTTGTCCTTTTGAGAATCGTTGGATGCAATGAAATTAGGTTTAATGGTGGTGAAGTGAGCATTTTTTGCGAGTGCTTTTCTTGTTGATTGAGTTCCTCACAAATGATAAAGCAATTCCTTACTAGATTACGTTGCCGAGATGTCGGTCCGTGATATTCCCATTTTTTTTTTCAGGAAAATAGAGGTTTTGATAGAGAGTACGTATTTTCAAGATCTCCTTTCCTGAATGTCTAAATGGAGCACTTTGAATTGAATCCAGATCCATTGGCTTCTTGTGCCGAGAGGTTTTTACGTGGGAACTTAGTCTGCTGCCCAATGCTTCGAACATATCGCTGCCCTCAACGGCTTTGTTCACCACCGCCTAGGCTTTTGAAAAAGAGGATCAAATCGGGCTAAAAAAAGCTCCCACCTAAAAATCAGTACGACTTGGAAACGCATCAAAATTAACAATAGTGTTGAGGTTTTACAACGGGAGAAGTTGGATTTTGTTCTCACGTCCTTGCGCAAGCCACACGATTTTGAAGAGAGGTTTCGTCAGAAAAAGGTTACAATGCATCTCTTAGGTTTTTTTTCAACCTTTTTCAAGCGTCTTTTAAGATTAAAAACCAACCAAAGGATAAACCATTTGCCGTTGATCAATCCCGTTTTGGGATGCGGCACGCGTTTATCTTTTAAGATTACGTCGAAAGAATTCACCTGTTCGCTAATTATTCTAGAAAATCGGTTATACGTACTGAGCTAAATTTTTTTTGAGTGAAAGTGATTACGGGGCATTTTTTGCGTTTTCCTCCATAAGTATAGCTGTGGGCCAGCAGTCCACTGTAGCGCAATATAATATTGCTCTCTGTCACTTGATCGATCAGCGGAGATCGTTTGCCCGACTCGATTTTGAATCACACTGTCGCGCTTTAACTTAGGCGTTAGGCGGAAAGGTCATAGGTACCCTCAACACCTAAGAGTTTTATTTTTATTCAATGTGAAGGAAACCAGAGCATCTCAACATTTTATCTCTGAAAAAGTAGGCCAGATAGGCTTAGTGCTTGGGCAAGATCGTGTTCAGTTCGAACTGCCTTTTCTTGACTTAACTGTTCTTAGATAGTTTGCCACCATTGATGCTAAGGCTCTTCAGATTTCAATGGGCGGGGCGTAGAGGTGTTGCACTGGAGGCGCCCCTGTCCATTAACTTTTGTGCGTACCCAGGAAAAGGCTTGCCTTTGTGGGTTCTCCCATGCACCACCTTACGACTGTAACACCGATCCATTTGGTTGAAATGCTGGCAAACACGGCTATTTCATTGTGCCGAGAGCCCTCAATGCCTTGGCTTCGATTTTGTTTACACAGTAGTTCAGAAACTGCTCAAAAACTTGTCATGGAGAGCTCATACTTGACACTTTCGTCGTTGTCACTTCGATTTCTAGAACCGAGAAGAAACGCCATGACATCATAACTTGTTTGGATAGGTGTTTAATCTTTTGTTTTATTCGGCGAAACAAAAAGTCGCACTGGGGAGACGGAATTGCATTTAAGGTAGTGTCGGTTTGTTTTTACTGTGCAAGGAAATCGGAACACTGGCAAACACCTGATCTATCGATTTTTGCGAGCTCATAAATAAATAAACAATTGAATTTCCAAGTAACTGCGTGAGTGTACAGCGTGGCTTCCTGTTCCATATGTTTATTGCAAGCGCTCGCTTTTACCCATAACGGGCAAGTTTGCACCCTTTTCCAAGCCTGAACTACACTCTAGTCTGGATCACAAACACTGCATGTTGAGTCTTTCTCTCCCTTTTTACACATCTCCAAAAAGGTTTCGCTCAAGGAGAAGTCAAACTTTCATTCTCCTTGGGAATAGCCTGGTATTTAGCGAGTTTTTCAGCCTGAAACCAAATCACTGTTCAAGGGTAACTTCAAACTATGTTTAACGTCTATAGCGTACAAATCGATAAAAGGGTTTAAAAACTCCGAAATTTCATATGCCGCAATCCGCACAATTTGTACGTGAACGTCATAGCGTATGGTAATCGTTGAAGTTGTGCAGCTCTATTGAACGGCGGAGTTCTTTGGAATGAACAGTATAGTGAAATGTTGATGGCTGAATCAACGCCGTTCGTTGGAATTGGACGGGAAAACACTTTGTTCTAGCCAACTAGTAGTTCTTTGTTTATTCTTTTAGTTTTTTAAAGGTTAGAAGTGGACGTATGAATATGGTATGCGTGATTGGGTATATGCTCATTCTAAATGGCAGCACAAACATGGAAAAAAGGTGGCAATCACACGTGACCCGCGTTATTACAATGTTCTATGCAGTTTTCGGAAGCATCAGCAACTTTACTTCCTGTAGGCGCCGCCGTTATGTAAAGCTGTGATCAACATTTTGCTACTTTCATAATGGGTAGTAGATGAATTGCTGTGAAAAGTCTCCCCCTTATTGGCATTCAGTTTTGGTATAGTTACTTCACAACGACAGCTAGGTTAGGGTCTACCAAGTTATACTACCACCGTAGACGCAAACAGTTCTGCGCTACCTTCATCAGAGATACTTATTCCCGCTACTGAGGAATCTTTTGTTGATTTTTTTCTCGTTGTGTCTTTGTTGTTCTCTGAATAGAAATGGTACTGGTATATTTTTGTGACACCTGTACGAACAATGCGGTGCAATGCGACTCAGAAGAGGTTTGGGGCGCCACATTCCACGAGATCACGGAAGCACTCAGTTTCAGGACTAAGCCTTTGAAGAGAGGAGGGGCTCCGGTGTGCGAAAGCAGTTTTCGTTTCTCCGAAGCTCGTCCCTAATGTGTAGGCTTGTCCTGAGGCCTTTTTACACGGCGCCCCCCCCCCCCTGTCATGACCTCAGGTCATGATATTTCTAAGCTCCGCCCTTCGTAGAATAAATACGGCCGCGAGCGCGGAGTCGGGGGGCTTTTCCCCCTTCGCTGGCTCCCGACGGCTCGACAGTGTCGTTGATTGTCGCCGATGATGTTACGGTCATAAGTCGTGAGAGCTCAAACCCCGTAAGCTCGAATTCCAAGACGTTCGGCTATTTGCCCATTCCGTTCTCCCCCGAGGGTATCGTAGAAGTACGGCATAGAAGAAGGCAAAATGTCAAGGGGCTGAACCTCAAATACTCAATAGCAAACCTAAAACAAAGCTCAAGTAGGAATATGAGATCTGAATCGTAGTTCGGTGTTTAGCGAAATTGTAAGACACTTGTATGTTCATATAAAAGGTGTATCTTCGAGTGTTTGTACCTACGGACAAATTAGAGCCACCAGACTACTACATTTGGGAGTGATGCCCCAAAACACCCCCCCCCCCCGAGCCACATGCGCCAACAAGGTTAAGTAAGTGTGACGGTGATATCTTAGTGATTTCAGATTATTGGCTATTTTTTCACTTGAGCTACCTACCTATCCAATCCAATTGAAGTACCTTTTTGGATGTTGAAGCAATAATTAGCGAGGTCAGTATCTGTTTTTTCTGTTTTCATACAAATTGCTAATTCCTACTTCCTAATTACTTACTACTACCTGTAGTTTCAGAGTTTTGAATGGGTACACGTCGTGTTTCGTCACCCAATGGCGACTTCACCCTTTTCTTCACCATCCAAAGTCCGTTCTCTAACTTTCATCCATGCCGTTTTCAACAGACAGCAATGGATGGCTCAAGAAGGCGGTTCACCTGCGTTGAACAGTATTATATGTGAGTTGTTTTGGCTGGTTATTTTGGCTCCTTTACAAGTCAGTTTTCTGGAGTATTTAGTAAATACATAATTGATTTCATTGTCTTTACTTGTTATCCGGTACGAAAGTACTCTTTTTGCTCAGGCGGGGTGCAGCAGACCTCAACTAGGGGATAGGTCCTTAAAACGAGAGTCGCGTCATCGATCAGGGGCCGTAAGGTATGCTCTCCTGTTCGGGCAGGGTCCCCGTCCCGGTAAGGTATGCTCTACCCGAAAGCTTTCAGGGATACCATAGTCGAAGAGATCCGAATCGGGGGCCCTAGCCCCGAAGAGCCTATGTATGGCTGACTCTTCTAGGACGCCCCGCGAGCATACCCTACGGCTGCTTTCGGGGACGCCATAGTTGGAGTGACCCGAATCAGGACGTCCCAGCCCCGAACAGGAGAGCATACCTTACGGCCCCAGAGTAGAGACCATTATTTCGGGGAGCCGTCCCGGGTTGGGCGTTGCTGCACCCGGCCCAGGAAGGTTTGTATTTTAATGGAAAGATCTTCCACGTTATAGGTATAGTAAAGCGTTGTCAGCCGGAGACAAAACAGCTGCAGAGCAAATCATGTCGGAGCGGGATCCCAAGAACATGAAACGGATCGGAATGAAGATTGTAGGATTCGACCGGGAGAGGTCAGTTAATTGACAGTCATTTCTTACTATTTCCAATATTCACGTGCTTTACATATTTTTCTGTCGCTCGGTGGCTAGCTTGCGCTGCGATGGAGACAATAGTTTCGCGGTTTTTCACTCCACCAACTATTTCTCTCTTCTTTTAGATGGGACAGCATAAGTGCTTCTGTTATGACACATGCTCTAGAAGCGAAATTCACGCAGGACGCTCAGATGCGCTTCATGTTGTTTCTGACGCATGGCTCCAGGTTGGTCGAGTGCTCACCAACTGATGTTATATGGGGCATAGGTGAGTCCTTTCGCGATAATAGATTTTTCCTCCCAGAATGTTGTTTCGTCTCATTTTTATATGAATTAAGTACTGATTGATATGAACCGATCTATTTCTACGAAAGACTTGGGTTGGAAATTGGTGGAGTATCGTGGGTTGGGTTACCCATGTTTCCATCGACTATTCTTGGAGCATCATTTTTCAACTGTCGCCGCACCCTCGCGGTAGCCTTCAACTGCGATGCTCTCAATCTTACTGGATAGATCTGCGAACGAAAAACTAGCCGAGTTGGAAGGAATTATCGGCGCTCATGTTGTTGGGAGGGACATTTAAGTTAGCGAACCAATTACTGTGCTTGGGACCAAGCCGTAGAAAGGGGAAAAGGGTTCTCGGGAAGGATTTGAGCAGTACGTGCTCTTCGTGCTGTTTCTCCCTTCTTCTGGGCTTAGTCCTGGCGTCACCTACCATTGGCCCTGTTGTGGTCTCCTCAAGGACATGAGCGCCGAAATGCTCTCTACGTTTGACCATGGTGCTCTCGAGACTTGTGGGGTCAAATTGTGGAGAACCTTGGTTGGAAAACCAACAGAACTCTGAAGAAAATCTGGAATGCTGCCGCGGACTTGTGTGGATGAAATCGTTTGATAATTCTACTGAATTTTCGTAAAGAATTATGCAAAGTGATACTGAGGGTGCTAACTTCGTTAGGACTTATGAAAATCAAGAAGTGCATTGCACATTATCCTGCCAAAAAGCTCAGAGGAACCCATCTGATATCAATCAAAGAAGAGCAGAGCTCAGTATAGTAAATGCTGTTTGTGGTCAATTTTTTGAGCTGTAGACTAACAGCTTCAACTTCACCTTTTTCTTTCTCAATAAATTTGATGGGAATAAACTTACTGCTGAACTAATCCTATGGATACAGAAGCATCTGCGCGCGGTAAGCTCAGGTCTCCCGATCGACAGTCCAGATGCTGTGAATCCGTCGCGATGGCGTGGTAAAAATCGTCTTGGAAGCCTAATGGATGCTGTGCGAGAGAAACTGTGGGCCATGGACGAGTACAGGTTCGTTCCTTTGACAAATAATTCAAAATTGATTTATTATTTCAGGAGTTCAGCATTTTTTTCACTCAACGGTAGAGTGGGCCTCTTGTTACTCCTCATTTATTGGGTCCTTGCGCGACATTTGGTCATAAATACAAATTTCCTTTGCAAATTTGCTTGTAGCAATTTTTTAAGGCTTTTTTCTTCATAGTAAATGTAAAAGGTAAACGGAAAGTAAAAGCACACTTGCTGACTGGATCTGAATTTTTCCCAAGAGTTGCTAACTATCTTCATGGGAGTGAAATCATATGTGTGTTACAAATGTTATTATTCTTTCAGAAAATTGCGTGACGAAGTCGAAAATCAGATGAATTTGTTCTCTGGTTATGCTGATTTGTATTTCTCAACAAGGATACCAAGGTAATGATCCCTATGAATTTTTTTTTTAATCAAAGTAGTAGGTAGGTTTAAGAATGACACAATTATCACCAGTACTGTGCCATTGATTGTAGGCCTGGCCGGTATTATTGATTTCATCTCCTCCAAGAAGGCCCCTCCATTCACCCTTTCCTAGGTTACAAGTCAAACTCGCTTTCCAAAGGTATGTAAATATTTTTTATTGGCGTCATACTAGTTCGCGGGGGATAGTTTCAGAATTTAAATATTTGAAGCTTAGCAAGTTATGGTTGCTCACCTTTGTCGTTTGGCAAGACAAGAAGGAAATGTCAGTTTCAAGAGGCTTTTTTAAATTGGGTCGCAGCAGTACTCTTCCGAAATGAAATCGAAATTAGATTGTGAGAAACGATACCTTTTCTGGTGGTTTGCTGTGGCACAAAATTTGTCAACTACTGGCTGAGCCTTGCCTTTATTAATTTAAGCATCGAATCACGCACCAAAATTCTCTCAACGGTGAATCAAGATTGTGCTTCTCTCTTGGAGTCGAGCTCATTTTGCATCGTAGCCAAGATTGGATCTACCAGAAGTCATCCTATCCATGTAGACTGTTCTCGGTCAAACTTGGTTAGTAGGGAGAAACACAGAACTGAGCATCGTCTGGTTTTGGAGGGCATGTGCATGCAGATATTCCCATAATTCTGATTGGAATTTGAATACGTGTCACATCTCAGTAGCATTAAGTGACGTTAACCATCTTAAACTGTTCAGTCTATCACGTGAAGGTTTTTTTCTGAGTGATGCTAGTGCTAAAGAAGACGGAGTTAAGTAAGTGGTTCGTTTTTTCCGCTTGACTTGTGCATGTGCATAACTGTGATTATGCAACTCAAGCTGTTCAGAAATGAATGCAACATAAAGAGAAGGCAGTCTGAAGTAAATAAGTTATTGTTAATCCACGCTTGCAAAGACTCCAGAGAGTATAAAGGAGTGCTTGTAACTGGTATTGTCTTCATGAAGGAGCTTTGTTGATTTTCAGGCAAGAAATTGCATTAATTTATTTAAGTTAGGTTGGTTAACGCAACAGTCCCAGCAGAGCGGGCGTGGTCGGAATCGGCTGCAATCCTCTCGGCCTATTCCGACCACGCCCATTTCGAAGCCAGTCCATAGTTAAAAGTGCGACTGAACAAAAAACTCACCCTGAAAAGCCGCTAGGAAGGGAGTTGAAGTGGGGTGATTGGAGTTCTTTCCTTTTTTAATTCTGCCTGTTAGTCAATGATCACCACCACTCCGTCTTGCTCTACTCGAGCGTTATCTCTAGAAGGCCCGCATCCTGTCGAAGAGCTTGAAATGTGAGATGTTCGACGGATGGCGGAGAAGTTGTGGTGGAGATGAAATTGTGTGAAAGCAAGCAATGTCGATTTTTTTTTTCCTATGAGTACATCATTTTTTGCTCGAATACTGCAAAATTGTTTTATTTGTTTCAGATCTCGTCACTCAATCGGCCCTACCGAAATACATGCAGAGTCAAAGTATTCTGATGGTTCCAAGCGACGTCAAACAATAGATAACGCTCTTCGTAAACGAAGTACAGAAGCTGAAGAAGACTTGATTGCCGCGGTATACGTGGAAAAACGGCGTCGAAGTCGAAATAATTACTCGGAAGGAGAGCATGCAGATGCAGAGTGAGTCATAAAAACTGTTTTTTTTTGGCATCTCATTCGAGTCCATAGACTTTTTTTTAGGCTGGCTCCGCCTTCTCGAAAACGATTCTTATCAAAAGGAGAGGAAAGCCAGTCTTCAGCAGATTCTGCCTCGGCTCAATCTCACAATGCAAATCACAACAGTGACGATGTTGGTGAAAATCTCAAGAGATCAACAGAATCTTCTGTGGCAGGTACCAGCAAATCGACAGCCCTTTTGGATGTCATCGACCCTACCATCAGAGAAATTCTGCTCCCTGGTGATGTGTCGCGCAAGGATGATGTGTTATCATCTCCTGAAGACGACGTGCCCGATGAGGATAAGGCACACTTTGTGGAGAAGAATAAGGAAGATGTTGCAGAAAGGTTAAGGATTGTTTGTAAAGGAGACGATTCAGTCACTGAAAAAGATGAGAAGCCTGAAGAAACGGAGTTCAGAATACGAAAGAAATTAACGGCACAACGAATGAGACTGGACAAGGAGCTTGACAATGTGAGTGGGACATTTAGGGGTTTTCGTTTTTATGCCATTTTTCTTCATCTTGTTTCTAAAGTGTTTCCTACTTTCTTCTTCTCTCTTCACATTTTTTGGATTTCTTTTCTTTTTCTCCCGTGTACTACTGTAGACTTTCTCTTCCATTTCCTATCCTAGCTTGCCTTAGTTGCTCCTGCTTTCCACTGTGTGCTCTATTTAGTTCTGAATCGGATATATTTCTTTCGTAATATAAGAAATTTCTCAACTTTGAGTTCATGTGAAAGTGAAAACGTTAGGAACAATAATTTGGCGACAGTGCTCGATTCGTAAAGATTTTCTATCGATTAATTGATTCAGATTACAACCTCTCCAAAGAAGAAACGAAAGAAGCGAGACAGAAGTCGAAGCAGAAGTCGATCGCGATCTCGGAAGAGAAAAAGTCGATCACGTTCGCGATCACGTTCGAGAAAACACAGAAAGACGAGTAAGGAGGAGAAATCCAGTCGGAGGAGTGATGGCAAGAGGGAGAAAGAAGAGAAGTCAGCAAAGAAATCCTCCTCAAAAGGTATTTTTGAGCAGCTTTTTCAAAGGTATTTTTCTGCAGAGAAATGGGGAAGACTGTGGTTTTTCGACCTTACTTTTGGAGTTTTCAGTAGTTTCTCCTATTTTGTTTTGTTTTGTTTTCACGGCAGATTTCGCCTGTCATAGTTGGGATAGGCGATAATAAATTGCTTATGTTTTTGCTGCAAAAGACTGCAGTTAATCAACGAAATAAGTCAAAATTACTTGGTTATAGCGTGTGTTTAGAACTAACTATCATCGTGAAATTCCTGAGTTAGGAGGCTTACCCACGAATATTCAATTTTTTTAATAGCACCCCCATTTTACTGAATAAATTTAAGAGAGTGTTCTTCGGTTACGTGTAATGTGCGATCTCTCAAATTCAGAAAGTAAATCCATCGATGAACGAAGCAGAAGTAGTCGCTCAACACGGCGTAATGGCAAGAGATCTGCTTCTCATAGCAGGGAAAGGTCTAACCAGAAGTCATCCAAGACCAAAGGTATCTTAGTTAATATCCAGTTCGAAGGAATCGCCTCAAACGTTTCTTTTCAATTAGGTTCAGGCGAGAAACGTCGAAGAGAAGAGTCGCCGAGTGATGTTAGTAAAGAAGACAAAAGAAGAAAAACAAAGAGTACAGACAGTGATAACAACAATACGAGTAAGGTGACGACAGGTTGGTTGTTTGTATTAGAACTGAGATTATTTAGGGCCGAGTTTCCATCTGCTTTGGTCACATCATGAATTACTCCTTGACGGCAGAGCCAGTGCTGGGCAGAATGCTTCTCAGCTTTTCGAGCACATTTTTGATATCGGCTTCTATCTTTGTGAACATCCTCGTTTTCTAGCTGGTTTCCGAAAAAGTGGTCGGCTATGAGCGGATTAGGTCCGTTTTCATGAATTATGTCATGTAGAAAATTCTTGGTCATGTATGACGCTTATGTTGAAAAGCGTCAACTAAATTTTCTGCCTTCAATATGTCGTTCTGTGTCGTCTCAGTAAGCGGCAGTTGCAAAGGGCTGAATGTCTTGCGTGCTGTGCTTCCAATTTCTCTTCTTTTTTTCAATTCGTTGACGATTTGTCGACATGGTGTTATTTTGAAGCATGTTGCGAATGACCTGAAGACCTATCGAATTTTTAATTTATTTCTAATAAATTTTATATAATAAATAAATAGAAATTATTTATTATATAAAATTATAATTTTATAGAAATAAATAAATAAATAAATTATAATTTTTATGAGTATCACTGAATTGCGGCTGAAATATAGCTTCAGCGAAATATTAAATTTTTTCATCACATCTCATCGAACGTATTTCAGCAGTGACGCAAGTAGTGATCTCATCGACCACAATAGTGGAAACTACTCAAACCCCGAAGAACGTCGAAAGTAGCTCGGCTGCAATAGCACCTTCAAAAACTGATAAGGTACGACCGTTCAGATCAAGACTGTAAAAAGATGTCATGAAAAAAAATGTGCATGGAATTGTTAAAAATGGTAATTTTTTGGCAACTTCCCTGTATCTGCCTATAATAGAAGTCCGAGAATGGTTTCGACTGATTAAACGAAAGGATAATGGATAAAGTCGATAAATCCTTGTTTGGGGTGCTCCTCGCAATATCTTAGTGGCGCTTTGAATGAATATCGTGGTAGCATTCTGAATGTCATTTGCTTGGGCTTGATTTTCGGGGCTAGCCGATGTATATACCGGTGTTTTTATCCACCCCAGACAATAAACCAATCCCAAAAGGATGGAAGATGGTCAATCTGAGCGGCGCATGATACAGGGATTAATCCATGAAGAGTGCGGTGGTTAGCAGCGTCACCTGCCACTACACCGCTTCTGCCGACTAGGCTTCAGGAAGTTGACCTTAACAACATCAGAGATAACAAGTTCAACTGAAGACAGCTGGATTTGTTTCTGGCAAAGAACCTGCCTGGCATTTGCTTTTGAAGAGAGATACGTTGTGTTAAGCCCAATTACATATGGACGTGGACCACTGTTATGATACACAGCGCTAAGTAAACTTCTTTCTATAAGGTGTTGACTTAGCGACTAAGTCTTCATCTCATTCTCCCGAAATTGCTTACTCTACGACCAGGGTCAAGCGTGCGTTGAGGAATCCTCGATAGGTCGACAGGGGGGGG
>KZ344990.1:865089-876186 GCA_002352805.1 Teladorsagia circumcincta
CTGTTGCGCTGATGTTATGGATTACAAATATCTATTACAACAATTGTTTCAGTGGTCAATGGTAAAAGAAACACCGCAGCGGAAGTGATGTTGAAGAATAAATTCATTGGATGAGATATAGTACCCAGGAGTATCACGAAAAATGCAGTTTTCGCAGCTCGAATGCGCACAACAATTGCGCTACGGTCTTACAAAGTTGGCATATGGCGACTAATCTTAGCATTCGGACGAGATGCCTCGCGCGCACCCCATTATCGCTTGTTGATTACGGCATGTGGTTAACTCGAATATTCGCGGGTTAGTTGAGCAGTGGAGCAAACTCGTCCGATACGCCCTCCCCTCGATTCAAGGGGAAAGAGAGGCCGTTCTTGTTTGAGGGCTTCATCGACGGTTTTCATTGCTTCTTTTGTCATGATTGCGCTACGGTCTTACAAAGTTAGCATATGGCGACTAATCTTAGCATTTGGACGAGATGCCTCGCGCGCACCCCATTATCGCTTGTTGATTACGGCATGTGGTTAATTCAAATACTCGCGGGTTAGTTTAGCAGCGGAGCAAACTCGTTCGATACGCCCTTCCCTCGATTCAAGGGTAAAGAGAGGCCGATCTCGTTTGAGAGCTTCCTCGACGGTTTTCATTGCTTCTTTTGTCATTCTCAGTCAACTCGGCTTTCAAAACTCAATTATCGACCACTGTGGCCCGAAAAAAATTGATCTGGGAGTGGTGTTTCAAACTTTATTTGCCAAGATGATGATCGCTCTTACTACCGTAAGCACTTGACTAAGGTTTGCTTCGGTAGCCTCAGCCAACTTTTTTTTAATGGTCTTGGTGCAGACTTGGGGAAATGTCAGTATCATTCCAGTCGCTGCCAAACTAGTGGCATTTTCCATTTTTTGTGGGCATTCACAATTCATTTAAATCTCAGAAGCAGTGCTCATTGCCATCAGGTTTCCAGGTGGTCACCAAGCAGTTTTGGAACGGAGTCGGACATCACCGTCTGTCTTGGTGAATGCCACGCCCACAATAGGCGGGGTCGGCTCGGCCCAACTTGAGAGTGCCGGCCGATGACGCGGAGCGTTCCTTTATTCAAGATGAATATCGGTCGAGGATATTCAGGGGGGGGGGGCAAAAAAAGACATTTCGCCTATGTCGCACCTCGGCCCTTTTCTTCGCAGGGATTGCCGACGTTGGTGGAAGTTCTTCAGAATTATATTCCTTGAATGTCCCTCTATAAGTGGACGCAATCCCTCCCTCACTGCCCTCACGGCCTTCAGAACATGACGTCATCTGTCATCATCGTCCAGCTCAAGGCGACCTACGGTAACTGCTCCAGCCTGAAGCTCTTTCACAATTTCTTGAATCGATTTAATGTGGGGTAAGTTCCTAGGAACCAGGTTCCTAGGAACCTCAGCTCTAACTGTGCAAACCTTCTCGGAACCCGCCCTCCGGAACCCGTCGTAACGGTACACGATCCATCGAGGTCCCCATTGAACTTGACCAGTGCACCATGTTTCCGGGCAAATTTTCTCGATGCCGTCCACGTAGATGGGCACTATGAAAATTCTCTTATGAAATGGGATGTGCTCTTCATTTCTAAGTTGGGCGCACTCGCTTTGAATCGAGCATAGTGCGATTAAATCCATTTCAGGGAAGAGACAAAATGTCTTTTTTTATTGCCCCCCCCCTGTATCCAACAAGGGGGTCGTATTTGTCACGGTGGGTAATAGAGGGTCGTAATCGTTCGTGTCAGGAACAATCACATCACTGACATCATGGTGCAGAGGAAGCGAGAGGAAGGAGAGGGGGCAGCAAGAAACCCCGCTCAATCGAACTCCTACCACAGCCTGTTTAAAAGGCTATGAAATGGAGAAATGGTAAGTTTTCGAAGGGATTGTAGGTTTCCATGATGTGGGGCGAGGCCCTAGTCACCGCGCCGCAGCTGCCGGTAAAAGAGGAGGGGGTCGTACTGCTGCGACCATGTCCTCGACATGATTTTCGCCTGCTTTTATTCTTAGGCTTGAGTACTGCCACTGTCTTTCCCACGGACCAATGGAAATACGGTGTCCGAACAACGCCCTTTTCCCTTCAAATTAATCCCTAAACTGATGCACTATGGTGAATTTTTCTACTCACTATACATTATAATAAACTATTACATGTCCTCAACAACGACTTCCCTTGGCAAACAGCCAAAACTGCGAAGGCAATACTACCAGTACTGAAACTGTGAACCAACCTCTTCCCACACGTGGAGCACTCATGTATTTTCATATTTTCGTGTATTCTTCTGTGATGGAGGGTCATGGAGGCATGGGAAGCAAAGCTTTTCAGGCAAATATTGCAAGAAAATGGGAACGCTGCCTGGAAGTGTCAGTAGAGTATTGATTGCTTGATTATGAGTTCTACTAGAAAGACAACTTACGGAAGAAACTGGTAAATATTTTTCTCTCACTATGGGATCATTTTTCCTGCGTTTATGTTTCGCAAGTATATGACGCCACCGTGATTGCATTGTACTGAATACATGATGGCAGAAAGGGCACGATTTATCTGAAATATTCTAGAAAGTTTTACGCTGCAGAAATTTTTGAACAGTCACTGTCGCAGTTCGCGACTGTTTTCCCGGTGCACCGCACGCTTGGGCTTTGCCTCGCTCCTTGACCGTGATCGCGCGCCATGCACCGACTATGGAGGCAAGCTCCGCTCTTGCCCGCCTCCGACCAAGACAATTCAAGGCCGAGGTCAGACTTTGCAAATCGAGTGCTTCGCTATTAGCGACTCGCTAGCGTACGCGGTCACGTTGCGGTGCTAACCAACCGTACGATTCGCTGGCCGCGGACGCTAGCAAATCGCTCAATCCGCAAAGTCTGACATCGGCCTAAGGGAGCCACCACTGCCACACACTTCGCTCTCCGGCAGGAGAGTTGTGCCGGTAACGCGAAGAAGCCGGGCGGCCCGGAGTGCCAGTAGCATTCGACGGAGTGGTCGGGCATGCTACTCAGTCCGGTCGGAGTGCTGGTACGCGAGCGTCCGCTGAACCTTATCGACGCTGTCGTGGCAGGCTACCTCCATTTACCTGGTGGGGGACCCTTCGCGGCCATTAGACGACGGAATGCTAGGATGACGGCGCGATAGCTTAGCATCTCCAAGCCCGGTTGGATGGTGACGGTGTGACGTAAGATACTGGCCCACAAACGTAGCAAACAAACCGCGTATTCATGTCTGTGCACTGGGGCATTTTATAGGGGGGGGGGACGTGTGGGCCGTGGCCCGACAAAGGCGCAGTTATCATTCTGTGTGTTGTTATTATTACTTGCTTTATTACATGCTTCTCGCATGTGTAAAAACAACAACAAGATTGGGAAAAAAAAAACACAAAAAAAACTCGAAACAAAAAAACATTATTACGGGTTGAAGCCGGGGCTAAGGAGCCTTTGACCATTGGGCTGGGGAAGCCTTGGCCGATGACGGGCCTTGCTCTTGTGGGTGTCGCTGTCCCCGAGCTCACTTCCTTGGGTCCGAAACTTGTGTGTCCAAGGGTCCTATGGTCTTCCCCGGAAACCATGCTATTATATCTTCCCCCCAGGACCCCTTTGAGGCCTTCTATGGGCTTCCAGGAGAACCAGCACGGTCCCGTGGAAGACCCATAGGATGATGTCTGCCTGAAAAATGCGCGAGGGTCCTGAACCTCTTCAATGCGTCGTGTTGGAGGGTCAGGAGAGTAACCGCTCCCAAATTACGGTAATCAGTCATGGATCCGATGCTCACCTTTCACGGGACGAATTGTAACGATTGCATTTTCCTTGATTCCTGGCTTAACCGGACATGAAGATGTTGTGCTATGCAGCAAAGCTGCGATAATCTTTTCTCTAAGTCTCCTTCTCTCCGCAGCAATCCTTTGCCTCGCTTCGCAATAAGTATAATGCCTCTGAAAACTCGTCCAATTAATGTTCACAAAACCGAGCTATAGAGTTCAAGAAAGGAAAGAATAGGCAAATGGGAGACCCCACTTCGGCCGCCTTCACCTCAATAGCCATTGATTCGAATTTTTCATAATGAAAAGGCCCCCATTTTTCCTCCCCTATCGACCATCCATTTAATATGAGGACGGCATTTATTTTGCTTTAGAGTGTCATTTCTTGGAAAAGACAGTCCATGTGGCCCAAGTGTGGGCTATTGCGCCCCGATAGCCCAATAAGAATGAAATAGGATGGACTATCTGGCCATTCTGCAATAAAGAGGCTGCTGGAACCCCCCGAATCACAACGCATGACGATCGTGTGGGCGGAGACCGATGCAGCATGACGATCGTGTGGGCGGAGACCGATGCACTATTACACCCATCCTGCATTTCTCATTGGACGGCTCCTTCTCTTCCTTGTGATAAGGGGGGGGGAGGATGATTCAAGCGTTCCGTTCGCATTTTCTTCTTGAATTTTGCGATCCCCTCCGCTCTCAATAGGGTCCCGATGCGACCCACAACCACCAACAGCCTTAGGAGGCTTCCATAACACGATCCCCGCATCCCCTTTTCCGACCACCATATTTGATTGTGAGGTCAGTCGACACAATTTGACACAGCCCAACTCCGTTCACTTTCCTCCAAAACGGCCGTTGAGCCGGGGGAAGTGGTAAATTGATAACCTTACTCGACCCGAAAACGCGACCACCCTTTCTGAAACCACGAAAGCAACCCCTTCGTTCGAATAGTATGAACGGGACCCTGTTTGGTAGTGTTGTTAGCACTCTTCATTACTGGTCGACCAGCTACCACATTTTTTTTTCATTTTCGGGTGCAAAACCCGCATCACACCTGCGTCTTTGATCAATTTCCCCCGTCGAAATAGCCACCACAATTTCACGAACTTTCCTAATCAGTATGATGGAACTTTTTTCAAAAAAAAAAGCTGTCCTAACGTTGATGCAATACAAAAATAATGGTTTTGTACGAGATAATCCGCTCACCTTCAATTCTTTCACAATGCCGAAACGCCTTCGACAAGACTTGCACTCGAATTTTTTCTGAATTTTCCGACCATTCAAAGCCAGACTATGTAGCTTGCTCATATGAATCTCCAAGGAAATTTCTTGCCTGGAAAGATCATCTAATTACAGATGTGATACGTGATAGTAGTAGTACCAGGCCAATATCAGGCTTTGCGAATGGTGGGATTCGCTAGCGTCCGCGGTCGGCCAGTGAATGGCTCTACTGGTATCGCAACGCTACCGCGGGCCAGCAAATCGCTCGATTCACAAAGTCTGACATAGGGCTTAGTGGTGTTTAGTGCTATTGTACTTAGTAGGAAGCCAGGCCGTGTTTAACAATCGCGATGCTTTTACCGATAAGTGAATTCAAGCTCGACCCGAGCTCGAGATTTCAGTACCCATGTGTAAAGGCAAACACCGGGATAACATGGGAGTGAAACAGCGTTTAATTATGAAGCTGGAGGCGAATATTGGTCCGGAATAGAAAAAGAAAGCAAAAGAAACCGTCAAGTACGATACGATTCTTCATTAAGAAATCCTCTTCAGCCGCTTCATACTTTGAGATGGAGAAGGGCGTGTTGGACGAGTTTTACGGGGCTGGCTAAAGTTGCTCCATTGCCATGGTACTGAACTGCAATGCAACCACTGCCGCAACTGCGCCCCCGCTTTTCTCGCAGCGTTAGGATGATGTCAGACATTGCGAACCGAACGGTTCGCTAGCGAATCGATGGACGAGCGTTGCGCCAGCGAATCGAACGATGCACCAGCGAGTCGAACTATGTATCAGCGAGTAGAAGTGTGCGCCAGCGACTCAAAAGTGGCGGAGCCTAACGTTTAAAGGAAGTCCCGCCACTCCCAAACAATGTCCTTGGATAGTAAACATTGTTCAGAAGTGGCGGAACTTCCTTTGAACTTTGGGTCCCGCCACTGTCGAGCCGCTGGTGCCTCCTCCGATTCATTGGTGCATAGATCGATTCGCTGGTACACTGCTCGATTCGCAAAGTCTAACATCGACCTTACCGGGCAATAAACCCGATAACCGATAACGGAAGGCGGGGCCTGCGGACGAAGATGTGGATTGCGAATCGGACGAGCTTCTAGCGCCGCGATAGTGAATCGAGTTTGAACAGTCTTCGTGGTCTCAAAACTATCGCAATTGCCTTCTCAGCCAAACACGCGATCGCGGATGGCGAGAGAGGGTTTCGACCTAGTGGATGCCATGCCCACTTCGAGGGCGTTCAACTCGCTTTCTGGCGCCTTTCAGAGTGAGCTTTTTGTTCAGTCGTACTTCTTATGTTCTTGAATAGGGCCAGCGCATCGTTCTACATCACTAGCGTCGAAGGTACGAACCCTGCTGGGACTGCTTAACCAGCTTTCGTGTACAGATACGAGACATGAAACATAAGGCATACTATCAAGTCAGGTAGTTTACTATCAAGGGGGGGGGGTGGGGTTGTACTTGTGGTCTTTGGACGTAATCGCATTCATTTTTTATAAAAGAAATCTGTTGATGAGAAGAAAATGATCGTATTTGAAAATAGGGGTCGTTTCGGGATAGATTGAATTTTCCCGGTTCTCAGACAATTTGCACGGAAAGAACGAAAACGTGTGAAATTTGCTGTTTCAGTTGTTCGATGTATAACATATATATAATATATAACAGTGTATAGCTAATCGGTATTACATGTTCTCGTCGTTACGGTAGAGTTGTGGTGTGTCAAGTGGTACCGGTTGAACTATGTCATAGATACCATCGAGCGTGGGAAGGAAAAGATCGCGTGGGTGATCCTCCCATGGATAGGAAAGAGTTATTGACAAAGGCCCCCAAGATGAGCCGCTCAGGTGTATGCCAACAGAATCGTCCTAGTGTTCGCGCCAGTGGCCGCGGCCGCGACGTCGCAAGTGCTATGGACGAGTTTCTCGGTGTGTTACTCGGATTCGAATGTTGATGCGCCAGGCAGGCCCGCCCTTTTGATATTCAATCTCAATCAGTGCCCGCGAGAAGTTTCATTTCTCTCGAGGCTTTTTTCCGCCTTTTTCCATATTCGAAATCAGCACGCCCTTTCTAGCAGTGTAGGACTTCTTCACGTCGTTTTCTATGAAATATCCAGAACAAATAAGCTGTAATTCGAGCCGCGTCCTACACAAATCAGTGTGGACCACGAGAAATTCACTGTTCCAAGCGTCAAATTCAAAAATCCCACGCTCACTGAGACATTGCCAAGTCGCGACACCGCGCAATTGGCCGCACGCGACGGCGCGGCAAGCGGGCGATTCTGTTGACGCTCCCCGGCGTCTCTGGTCGTCCTTGGTGTTCCCTCGTTCCCTGGACTGATTTCCGCCTGGACGTCAGCGTACACTAATCGGCCACCGTTGACCTCTTCTTAATCACCACTGCTTACAAACTCAATTTTTGTCGTTGCACCTGCCTTTAAGTCATACTCTTTTACTATGTTCGTTAGCTTCAGTCCGGTCATCTGCATGATAGTCACGCAATATTTGACAAAAATTTTCGAAACAACCATCAAAAAACAGAAAAGCTCGGAATCGAGCGCAAGCAGTCGGCAACTATAAGGTTGTCGCGAAAGTCTTTGCGCATTTGTCAACATTTTTTCCAATCCATTTTTCTTCTTTGATGCAGCCAACAATTGATGACTACATAGAGCACCATAATCGACAAAACGTTGCTTTTTAACAGGAAGCGTCTGGCTGCTGGTTGTTCAGAATTACTGAGCTTCTGAGGCCGAAAACCTGAAGAAGTCCACTCTAAACAGGTTCGGGTCATCGGACCACCGCTGTCTTGGTTGGTTAGATAGCAACAGAGGCTGATGGTAGTCTGACGGCTACAGGTTTGCTGAATAATCAGGGCGGCTTAGAACCTCCCATGAAAAGCTTGGAGACTTTTGATGGGCCTTCTTCGTATTTCGAGGATTAGCATTGAGGAGATAAAACAAACTTTTCCATGTTTTCCAAGAGTAGTACCGGCGAGCCCAATCACTTGGCAACATTATTGGTCATCAACACCAGTGGACCTCGTTAGCAGCAGCTCATCGTAAGCAAAGCGTTTGCAGCTCCACCAGTCCTGGAAGTTGCCTCCCAGGTTGCAGTGCTGGAATCGGCGTTCGAATCTTTGGTTTTACAAGTCTGAGCCAGTGGTGCTTTCGTGTATGGTTAACACGAAACCCCACTTCCTGTTACCAACAACAAAGTTGTCGGATCAAATGCGACGCAGGCGATAATTCTAAATGTCTACTCAAAATTTCATCGTCCCAATAACCTGTGGTCAGTCATATCGCGAAATATTGTTTCGCCATAACTCCTCTCATTTTCGAAGCGGCAATGAGGAACCGCTACTGCGCTCTGATAAGGCGAGGAATGCACTGACAGTTCCCATGCATTACACTGGTGGTTCTTTCCTTACAGCTTCAGAATACGGTCGCCATTCAGTGTATCAGGCCGACCACATTTGTTATTTTTTCCAACTATTTGGGCTTCGGCAGACAAATAAATGCAATGGTGTGGAAGACAATAAGAAGTTCCATTGCAACAACTGGGTTTCTCACCGAGTCGCATCCGCCCACACACTTTCTGGGTTAACAAGGGCTGGAGCAGTCAAACATACTATCAGTGAAAGACGATTTTCTCAGCTGTAACTGCGGTGAAATGCCACGGCAGGAATGCTCTCTAGAGATCATTGACTACCGTTTACACACGTCTTACAATGAATGTTTCAAAATGGTTCCCAGAGATTTTTCAAGATGAAAAAGAAAATGCGCAAACACTTTCGCGGCAACCTAATATTTTTTGGGGCTTGCGTCGCGGCGCGCGGTGCGAAGTCTACGCTTCTAGCAAAACGCGCGTTTGGCGCCGAATATGAGGAGAGTTATCATATGACTAACCTGAAAGATAGCAAACAAACAGGACAGGTGAATTTTTTCGATTCATGTGTAGCGGTATGTTTCAGCTGGTGGGATTTTGTCGAGAACATTCGCCCACATTTAGGACACTCGTATTCCTGAATGAATTGATCAATGGAAGTGATTAAGTACTGGTCGTAAGACCTGCCACTTCTCAAGTAAGAGTATTTAGTACCTTTTCAAGCTCTAGAGCTGATTGCTTTTCTTGTGTATTTTCAGGCACCCATTCGTCATCCCCTTTTTCCGAATCAGCTTGGCTAGACGGAGAACCACAAGACATGGCATCATTCTGAATAGTCAGAGAATAGATCTCGTTTGCATGGAGTCTACGTGTCACTAAACCCACTACTACCCGGTTAACCACCTGGAAATCTCGGATCAACTGTTTTATGGGTGGGGCATAGACTACAATAGGGTACCCGACAGGAGGCTCGTCTCGCGACAAAATGCACAGTCAGCGGATGAGTCTTAGCGCGTGCTAGTGATGTAGCGTCAGATTAAATAGAGCGCACCATCGTACATACTGTACCACACATCACGCAACTCGTCCGTTGACTCTGTTCTTGCAGCGTGACGGTTTTCTGTTGGGCACGCGACCACTATATGCGGGACCCAAGTGAAATGCGTAGATGTCTCACTACGGTGGGCGAGACGTGCACAACTAGACAAGCCGAATGGAAAACTTCTTATTCGATTCCAGAATTCTTAGAGACCGGAAAAGTATGGAGTTGATCATAGGATTGGCAGATGAGCTGAGCAAGATCCACCCACGGTGGGCGGAACGTATACAAAGCAACATTTCAGCAGAATTCGTGTCAAAGAATCTAGTTAATGAGCGGGATAGAGTAGCCCAGACAGATGTGCCGTTGTCGCAGCTCGAAAATGCGCGACAATGGGGCTAGGGTCTTTAAAAGTCAGCACTTGGCGGCTTATCTCAGCATTTGGACGAGATACCTCGCGCGCACTCCATGATGCACACCGTCTATTACGGCGTGGCGGCTGGTTCAAAGGCAAAAGTCAGGCTCGTGTTTGGGCATTATGGTGATTGAAACTGACTATAGAGATGGGAAATGGAACGACAATGAAGAAAAAATGAAAATAAGTTGTCGACAAGGCCGAAAACGAAAGCCTCGCTTCCCGGCTGTGAAGAAGGCCAGCTTGGGAGAGGAGCAAGTCCAAACGACTTTTCTGGATACGCCAGTTATTCCTTCGGTTGATACGACAATCATTTTAGCTGATTTCACACGTTATGCCAGCCATGCAATCTCGGATAGTGGGCGGAGGGAGCAGGGATGGGCGGCGGGAGCGGTGAATACGTGCCCTGAGGCCTTATTACGGCTCCGTTCGCGATTCTGAGCATGGCAACGTCTTTGTCGGTGCGTAGCCATGCACAGAAACGACAAAAGGGCTTGATTTGGTCCACTGAGCCTGACTTGTGGCTTTAAATACGCGCGGATTAGTGGAACCATAGAGCAAGCAAGTTCGTACAACTCGTCCGCTCCGCCCCTTTCTTATTCGAGATGGGTTACTGATGGTTCATCGACTCTTTGCTTTTTCATCATTTTTAGTCAAGTGGGATCCAAAAATCCACTATCGACCGCTGTGAACCCACAAATCTGATCTGGAGGTGTTGCTTCAAATAAGCAGCGGTTGTTTTTCTTACATTATATGGTAGAGAGATAAAAAGAACATTTCGTAACTTAAAGGCAACCTCACTGAAACCTAACAAAAACATTTACCTGTACATCATTCGCAAAACTGCGATTCCGCTCACATAACACCTCTGGCATCGATTCGGTGGCAGCCTGATGATCCATTTCGGATTGAGGTTCGGATTTGACCGATAGTAGGGGAGCAGGTGACTGTGGCTTCATGTCCACCCGCGGTTCCAACTCCAGGTCACATTCGTAGTCTTCTTCAACTTTCACCTTTGTTGCGAGATTCCCTCTAAAATAGGAATTTGATTAGCACTTAAAGTAACAGTCCCGGCAGGGTGGGCGTGGTCGCAATCCCCTCGGCCGATTCCGACCCACGGTCAAGCGAGGAGTCGAGGAAAATTTCGGAGTACGACCCCCCCCCCTCCCTCCAGCGGCCGAAGTCCAAAAGAAGCTCTATTAAGGAGTCGAGTATAAAAAATTTGTTCACCCCTTCTTCCCTTGAAAAAACAGCTCTCAGTCCTACCCTCCACTATGAA
>KZ344990.1:877484-890532 GCA_002352805.1 Teladorsagia circumcincta
CGTTTGTGTTTTTCGGAGCCCACCGGCAGTGGTGGTCCTACTGTTTTTATCTTTCCAACGGGCCAAATACGACCCCCCCCCCCCTGTCGCCCTTTCGAGGGTTCCTCAACGAACGCTTGACCCTGTTCCGACCTTGCCCGTCTCAGCTCCCTTCTTAGCGGCTTTCCAAGATGAGTTTTTTTTTTCACTCACACTTCTTACGTTCTTGTTTAGGGCCTTCGAAGTGGGCGTGGTCGGAATCGGCCGAGAGGATTGCGACCACGCCCACCCTGCTGGGATTATTGCTTTAATAGGAACCACCGAACTCTCATTAATAAACAAATAATAAAATAATGCAGACGTACGAGACAATACGTTGAGCTTCAGCAAAAGCTCTCCTGAAATAAACTATATTAGCTTTATACGATATAAGCTTGAAATAATTACGCTCTAAACATACTGTCGTTCTAGCTCTTCCTGTTCGTATACAGAGAACATGTGTGTGCGAAGGGTCTGATGCATTTTCGAGTCCAATTCCAGCTGTTGTTCTTGAGGAAGTCGCCAGTCTTGTTGCTGCTGCTTGAGACAGTCGCCAGCCTGCTCGCTACACACTGATGAAAGCATTGCCAACGGTCATAAGGGGTGCAGCTATTCTGAATGAGAATCTAAGCTGTCACTCAACACTGAAGTATGAAAAAATTAGGTTCCGGAATACGAAAAGAGTGTCGAGTGCAGATCGCACGCTACAAGTGACGACGTCAAGGAAAACGGCTTTTTCTTTTCTTCTTTCTTGGCCGTCGTCACTTATGGTGTGTGGTCTGACGCTCTTCTCGTTTTCCGGAAACGAGGGTAAGTACTTCTCAAAAATTTAATTCTCAATTCTGATAAATCAAGATCAGGGCGACTCAAAAGTTCTGGAGATTCTGAACCAATCCCGTCTCCCCACTACTCTGATCCCCACCTTAGGATGGCCAATGGTGTTAGTAGTGTTGAACCTGGTAACACATTGGACTTCCCAGCTCCCTCCCCCGAAATCCTCCTTTCCCGCCCCTGAACTACAAAATTCTAGAAGGACGGTAAAGCAGAAAAGTGGTTAGGCGCTATCGCAAGATACGGGGGCATTTGTTGCTAACAAAAGGAAACATGTCAGGTAGTACAATGTGCGTTGAAGATTTCAGACGACTAACAAGCCGAAACATGCCAAATTTTAATATCTGCGAAATTTCTTTCAGAATAACAGGAGTTAACAAAACACGACGGGTTAATACCCACAGAGCAGCTTCCTTGTGCCACAGAAAACTCGTTACCACGCTTTTCGCTTTGAATTTCTTAGTTTTCTATACTTTGACTACCTAGATTGCCCCAATGTCTAGTTCTAAGGAAGGAAGAATCAGTTCGCCCACCCTGAAGCATCTTTTCCCTCCAAAATCCTCATCCTCCTTTCAAATAAATGTTTCTCGCACAATTCAGCACAAGACCCATGCAAAACCATAAGAAACCCCAAACAATAGGCAAAAGAAAGAGGCAGTTGCTAATTTTTGCCTTTAAGAATTTCTTGAGCAAAAGTGGGATTGAGAAGTCTACACAATTTGTTGTGCCGCAATGCCCCTGTGTCCTACGATAGCGCCATGAGTAACTACTGATTGCGCAAAAAAATTACCATTCCATCATCACAAAATGAACCTCGAACCCCATGAAAATCCCAAATGCGGTTCTCTCCTTCAGCCAGAGTCAGAGAACCCCTTCGCGAGGTTCTTGGACTACGGCTCATCCAAAGATCTCCTGAAATTTCTCATTCTTCTTCCCCTGAAGTCGACGCTCTTCGGCCCATGGTAACTAATCGTCCCACATTGCGCTTCGATACTTGCCCTGCCTCATATCTTATCTGCTAATGCTTGCGAGCACTTTCTCAAATAAGTTTTTTTTTTTCTCAGAAAGTAATAGTTATGGTGTTAGCCCAACCAGTCCCAGTGAGGGGAAAATTCACTTCAGGAACTTCGGTTTGGATGTGGAGCTGCGAAAAAAAATATAGTGAACCCATAAATCTTGGTGGGTGATAATTACGTCGTAATTAGCTCCGTGTACTTTTTTCGCTGAATGGAAGGCCACGTGAGCCGCAAAGCCAAAATTCTTTAACTTGTAGCCTAGCTAACACAGCATAAGTCTAAAAGTGGTTCATAGCATCACATAAGCGCTCGTTACTAGAAAAATGGACACATCGAAATGAAGTGTGAAAGTGCTATCAAAAGAATGCTTAGAAAAGAGAAAAAACCAGCGGTTCATTCCAGCCAGGGGGAGCATTACGGCGCAAAAGTCTGCTCCAATGCCAATTTGACTCAACGAGTCCTTTGAGCTTTCGAAGTGCTACCAGCTTTATTCCAACGTTACTTTTTTAGTTTGTTTGTATAATGTATGGTTCCTGTGCTGATGAGATGAACGTCTATAAAAAGTAGTATTTATCTAGTGAGCAGCAAGAACTTAGCATAGGAAGGGGGAGAAAGTCCCACGGGGACAAGAAAGATTCCTCAAGCATCGGTGGGTTTCCCCTCCCTCTTTTTAAGCTTAATCCTTAACAATCACAATGAAGTAATATGCTTCCCGTTGCTTTAAACGAGTCAAGCGCTCTACATTGCATTCACCCTAGCTTTCACCCAACTTTCATGGTATATTTACCGTAGCTTATCAGCACACATTTTGCCATAGCTCAACATACATATTTGAGAAGCTTGCGGACGATTTGCTTACACGGTTGTTTTGAAACGTTCGTATGCAATGAAAAGGACCCAAAAGTAGCGAAAAGAAACTCTTCCTATTCAGTGGTTAGGCACCTCCGCAATGCAGACTCAGCATCACACCACACGGCATGAAGATAATCAATAATATTGAGAACCACATATATTCATTTTTTCCTTGAGTTCTTCGCTATGTGAGGTGCTAGTTTTGCAGAATAGCATACTACAAGAGATGATGACTTTTAAAAATCAATGCAACATGGTTCTTCATGTTGTGGTTACGTTGTGCCGTATGTTATGGTTCTCGGTCTGCATTACAGACAAAACTTGCTGCCTGCACAAGTGTTCCGTTAATTGCCTCTCGGCTGGCCGTCGGCCAAATTTTGAAGTAAAACAATGAGTCGATAAATCGCTCACGTCAAACCAACATCGTTTCATGCGACGGTAAACAAATTAGCGGGAAGATGGGAAAAAACTAATGAAATGTTAAAAAAAAACAGAAAGTGCTCTGACTGGTATAGCTCATTAATTTTTTATATTGATAGTGTTTTTCAGTTGAATGACCAAAACTTAGTTGATTATTCAGTAAGTACCAGTAAATCAGTTATACCTAGATAATCAATTCGAAAAGTTCAAGTCCAGATCAGAAGATATGAGCCGAGGAGTGTTTAAATACCCAAAACTTGGGTATTTAAACAAAAAACTACGAATTATAAGGAAAATGTAATTTTACCACGGAAATCATGAGGGGTAATCTTATGGACAAAGAAGACTCAACCAGAACCAACAGAAAAGAAAGTAAAGCGAGAAAATACGACAGCCACCTTCACATCAATAATGAAACGGCCGTGAGTCATCGACCGCCGGGGACGCCGGCGCGCCTCTCGCGATGGACAGATAGCAGCTCGAGCCAGCATTCCCCACACATTCCACGACAAATTGATCGCTCCAACAGTATCGATCGCAGGAAGTGAATGCAATTATAGGGTTGCCGCTTAAGTATCACTTGTATCCGCCGGTGGCCCCTGCAGACTTCACAGGTGAAGACGGCCTCCAAAAATGTGATTTTTCCACCAACGAATTGATTAGCCGATTCAGTTGTATTCTGCCAATTGTTACTAATTATAACTATTATTTGTCAGCTATCACTATAAACTGCTGGTTGTCAGATTTGCTTCGAGGCCGTCGTCACTTGTGATGCGACGTTTGAAGCCGATGTACATGCCAGTACTTTTATCGTCTCAAACAAGTCTAGTACAATCAACCGACTCCGAAGGGATGAAAGGCTTGGTTGGCCCAGACGACGTGCGCCAGAGGATTCAATCACCGGGCCGCGCGCTTGTTGAACAGCGCCACATGCGATTACACCACTTTCACCCATGTAGTGAAGTTTATAGTGCAAAATTCTCTTACCGCCGGTTCTAAAGGATATAAATATTGGGCCGTTATAGAAGTAATGCCGCCTTTTTCAGTTGGGTATTTTCCTTCAGACTGTGTTTCTCCTTCAAATTGCACATCATTTGAAAGAAATGTCTTCTCTACAAATCAGTATACTTTTTCTACAATCACTGTAAAGTTAAACTTGAGGAACTTAAATTTGGTTGAATTCGGAGCACTTAATGAAAATTAGCCAACTAGCACAAACTCTGCTCTTCATTAGAGCTTCGCCGCTGAAACTACACGGGGAAGAATTCTGGGCTTGTTTTCGGAGGAGCTTTGCGCCGTTTAAATATTCAATAGAATATTTGGAGGTTTTTTCGGGTGGGGGTGGAGGACATATTGGGCGTACCTTCGGAATAAATAGCACCACGGAAGTGGTCAAGTAATAATTAAGTAACAATACAGTAATAGTCAACAAAATTCTTTTTAAGTAGCACTCTCCTTTTCGCTTTTTTCCTTCCTTTCCTTTCTTCCTCCTCCTCCACAATAGCGCTAAGATCATGCCATCACCGTGAAATCAAGGGTCAACCGTACGTCGCGTACTTCTCAGCGAGAGAGTCATTATTTGAGTGTTTTCGGACAACTGGGTCGTATTTCTGGAAGCCGAACGGCAGTTTGACGGGATCTGTGGCGATTTTTGGGGGGGGGGGGAAATCTTCATGAAAGATGGAAGAGATTGGATAAAAGGATGTTCCGTTTTTTATTTACTCTTTCCTCCCCTCCCACTGCCCTCGCCCTCCCCCCCTCGCGGAGCTTAGAGAGCTCGAATAAGAGATGAAAAGTATGGGGGGACGACAGCGTGTTGGCTGGTTTCAGAATCAAATGCTATAAAAACAGCCATGATGGTGGGGGCGGTGATTGGGGATGGGAAATGAGGTCGTGTTGGGAGTAGCCGCCTAGGGTTGATGATGGTGGGGAGAGCTTGCCTCGAGGATCCTTTGAAGGAGGGGGTCGTGAAATTTTCGAAATATACGGGACACAGTGTTGACCCTGCTTATATGGAACCCTGATCCAGATTTTTGGCACCAGATTTTCATAGAAAGACGAAAAATTGAACTCTACAACGGATCATCTCCAATCCAATGCAGAGGCGACATCGCATTCGAATACGAGGGTGATTTCGAACGGAAGCAGAATGTGTGGCGCATCGTGAAAAGTCTTCCGCGCAAGTTGTGCTCAGGTTCATTTGGCGAGCCTATCCTTAACGTGGGTAATTAAATGGCGTGAGGGTAAATAACTCACAAAATCAACAAACCACTGAACCAAGGGAAGAGAAAGAGAAATCCACAAAAAGAGAAAACATATGACATATTAAAGAAAAAGAGAAGATATATAGGCGAATGAATGAATGATTGGTTGAACAAAAGAAAACAATTAGGAAGTACATATAAAAATTCAGCATAAGGGCCTGTAACTTGCGTTGGTTGAATGAAACGTTCGGGTTGTTTACGGCTTCGCGATCTTGATAGACAAAGAAAGGGCCCGGTCGGCCGCGCCGAGTCACTTTCAAGCTTCGCTTTATATGGGCACACGTGTTCGTTTCAAGCGTATACAGCGTTTATTGATTGCACTATTCTGAGCGACTAACCTCAGCGAGGTAAGCAAACCAGCCCGTTTGGCGTTTCTGCTGGGACCGCATGCTGAATTTTGGTGAAGGGATGGGATACCCGACGGTCGACGGACTGCTTCAACTCGATCCTTTTTACCGCTTCAATATGATGCATACCTCAGGACTAAGCCTAGGAGACAGGGAGATCCGTCCTCTTTCCAAGACTTAGTCCTGAGGTAGGCAAACCAGCCCTTTTGGCGGAGCTGCTGATGTAGCTGCACCACTTCCGTCATCACCCTCATATCGTACCGACCAAGTTCAAGTAGTACACAGACTCCGGGGATCCCAGCCCCTCCCCAGCATTCAGCATACCGGCCCCAGCAGAAACGCCAACCGGGCTGATTAGCTTTCCTCAACCTCAGCTCTTCCTCTTTTCCTCGCTAGAAGTGATAGCCAGGAGAAACCCATGGTTTCCATTTAGAAGAACGCCTGGCCTAATTTTCTTTATCTGAGGAGTTGCTGAATAGCAATGGGTTCGAGGTAGCGGGATTGCATAAACAGGGGACGGAGGGAGGAGGGGTACTCTAGGAAGCAACGCGCGGCGCTGGCCACCAGACTTCAAAACTTCCTGGATTACAACTGCTAACATTGGAAATTCCTCGATGAAGACTGCCCCAGAACTTTTCAAATATTCTATCACGGAAGAAAACCTTGGAAGTGAGGACATTCCTTCATCTGTGAGCCCATACATGTACAGAAGCGCTCAAGAACCCTCCTCTCTCCCTTGCACCAAAGGTCCGAGTCAGGATTAGGTCCCAAGTGCACTCCCTCCTAGAAAGAGAAAGAGGGGTCCCAAGCGACACTGTCGCGACTCAAAAGTGCGAGGCAACGGTGGTGAGGCCTTGCCTTTCACGCTGCCGTGCCGGCTGCTATCGATGAAACCTCAACAAGGCCTATGTATGAAATCGGTGAATAAATCCACTTTCGTTGGGACAATTTCGATTTTATTCCAACTAAATGGGTTTTTTTGCCAATATTTTTGATTGTTGTTTCGTCAACGGTATTCCCAGCTCTTCAAATGGTGTCGCGATGAGACTCAGGACATGTGCTGATGTCCTTCCTTTAAAAGCTTGTAAAGCGTCAACAGCACTCTTGCGCAATTGAAGTGCGATGCGTGAATCGCTCTAATTCAAGAAGACAAAGCTGATTCCCCTCCGCATTTGCTTGGCGCCATTGCCAAAAACCATCTTAAATTTACTCCCCTGGTGGTATTGGAGCCTGACGGTTCAGTCCACTTCAAGTGTGCACAGACCAATTCCACCTTAACACTTCGCAGTCGGACAGCTTCATAAGATTCAAGAAATTGTGAACGCGGATATACGTAGATTCTACAATGGTTGTGCATCCACTCGCATGGTAATTGCGCCGTACTGGGTACCCGACAGGAAGCCCATCCCGCCACGAGATGGTAGAGACGCAGGCTTGTCAGCGGGCGGATCGCAGCACGCACTGGTTCATCTAGTGTCAGGTCAAGGAGTACCATACCATGTCTTAAATCGCACAGTACGCGCCGCAACTCGTCCACTGAACCATCTGCGTCTCTCCCATCTCACCGTGTGAAGGGGCTTCCTGACGGGTACCCGCGCCGCACTAACTTTGCCTTCAAGCAAGAATTCGATCCAAAGCATTGCACCACAGTTATGCAAGCGTTATACAGCATCTTGTGCAAGGTACGAAGGAACGATTTGCACTGCTTATTTCTCTAGATTTCCCAAATTCGAACCATCATGTCCTACAATTCATTGCGAGGGCTATCCATCCAAGTAATTGTGGAAGGTGCCTTTAAGTTTATACAGCACAGATTGGCTCGTATGCCGTCACAAAACATGCAGAATCAATTTTACCACACATTCATTGGTACAGCAAATACACTTCCATACAATATGAGCGCCGACGTCAAAGCGGAAAAATAAGGCAGTACTTGGGAAATGAGAGTGATGACGTCATTCTCGGAATATTTACACAGCCACCTAGACTAAATCACTGTAAAATATTATTTAATTAAATCATCGAAAATCGATTCGAAAAAATCAGACTAGATGTGTTCCCTAATCAAAATGAATATTCTTTTGACACTATTAGGGAGAGCTAAGGGAGAAAACAGAGATGTATAAAATCAATAAATCAATGGTCAATAATGATGGTTCGCCTGCTACTAGCCAGATTCGTTCTGAGTATTCAAAAAAAGCTATTCTAAAATGAAGGAAGGTTAGAGAAGTTGTAAAAGTCTGCAATCGTTATAGGAAAGCTCCAAAACAACGTTATTAGAGAGGTGTGTAACGAGCTGTTACTGACTGAAGTACAGACTTCGACTGAACGTCACGTAGTCGTATGAGCCCGGTGGTGCCTGGGGGTCGTTATAAGGCGCCATTCGTTGCATACAGTAAACTGCTTGATCAGCGGGCAGCTCCCGACGCAACTCGTCGCCAGTGATGAATGGCTGAAAAAAAAACTTGTCAGATGCCGATGTTCGACTTGAAGCTACCATCGAAACGAGCAAACCGCTCAAAACGCTCGCTGCTTACAGGGCAATACAACCGCGGACGCTAGCGAATCGGTCGATTCGCAAAGTCTGATATCGGCCTAATGGATCATTTATAGTTCGAGAGCGTAAGTGTGAGTGAGATTAGGCGATAATGGATCGTTCATAGTTGGCGATTACGCGATTAGGCTATCCGTCTGTAAGAAAACCGCACGAACGATCAGGCGATTATGCGAGTAGGCGAGTGGACGAGTAGTCGATTAGGCGGTGAAGACTACATACGTATTGATTACATTGCCCCGCCCATAAACAGTGGAGACGACTAGGCGATCGTTCAATGGGCGGAGCAACGAATCAATACATGTCCTTCCCTTATCGCCTACTCGAATACTCCGCTAATTGACTACTCGCCTACTCGCCTAATCGATAGGTATCATCATCTTATCACCTACTCGCCTGTTCACCTACTCGCCTATTCACCTACTCGTCTAATCGATTCCATGTACTTTTCATTTTGAATGATCGCCTGATCGCACGTACGATTGCCAACTACGAACGGTCCATAAGAAAAGGATACGTACTGATCTGATACCGCGCCCATTGAGCGATCGCCTAATCGCCAAATCGCCTACTAGCCTACTCGCTTAATCGCCTAGTCCCACGTACGATCGCCAACTATAAACGATCCATAAAGGCAGTCGTCACAAGTTGATACCATCGAAATGAGATAGAAGATGTTAGAAGCTGGTTTTTCACCCTGCTGTCCTTACATACTCTTTCACACAGAACCACTTATAGACCCGATCTGCATGTACCTCCAACAACTCTTTCTACTCTTTAGGTAAAGTGGCAGGCAATAAATTCTGTAAGACCAAGTAAACCCCTGGAGTCTTTAGATCACACCCCTTCGTGAGTTCAGATGGATCAGCCTTTCTGGTTGGTAGGATAGACCTATCTGGACAAAATGAGGCTATCGCATGGTATATATGCATGAAATGGGACGCAAGCGCAAAGCATGAACCCATTTGGCGACACAATTCGACAACGCTAGGGCGCAAAGGTCCAATCCACCATGGCTCCACTCACCTCCGTGGATCTGCACCCAAATGAATGCTATGCGTTGGGCCGCTACTGGGAGGAGAGACTTAGTATTCGCTTTTGTGGACGGTTTCTTCCCTTTTTTCTTTACTCTACTTTTCTCTTTGCTTCACTTTTTCTTTATTTCATACACTTCACTTCTCCACTGTCACTACATGCGCAATAACACTAATTCGATCCCGAACTTTACTGTCGAAGTTGCAGATGTCCTGGTCCCCCTCTTTCAAAAGTGCGCGACAAGGACTCCAGTGCTTTGCCAAGATCACTTCTGTCACTTCCACTTCTCTCCATTCGCGTGCATTGTCTGTACCCTCTCATTCGTTGTGCTCCCTCGCCAACACTCTCCCCTCCGCGCTCAATATTTCATTGCCTTGGCACAGCCGATTTACAAAAATGAATAAGTCCTTCCTTTCAGCGCTATCTTGGAATCCTTTCCTCTTTCACTTACAACCGGTTCACGTCCCACCCCCTTCCCCTCACCCGTTTCATTTTATTATGCAAGAATCGCACAGCCGGATCGTGCCATGTGCCTTCAAACTACTCTTAATCATACAATTAAATACATTAAATACACACAAAGAATTCCACAAAACAAAGGAACAATAGCAAAATTATTCTGAAGACTGTACCTTTCCAGCTGCCAGGATACGGAAGGAGTCGATCATTTGTTCTACTGTGTCCGAGTCTGCCGTTTCGGCAGTCATGAAATCCAAGAACGCATCGAAAGGCACGCGGCCCATTCGATTTGGATCAACATGCGAAAGGATACGGTGCAAATCGGAATCACCCTAAACTTGTACCATTATTCTCGAACAGAGTTCCTCTCGAACAACTCGTCATTGGTTCCTCAGTTATTTGCACAGTCATTATCTTCCAAATCAAAAAATGGTCACTGATTTTCTGAACCTGAAGAAATCGCTTGCCTCTCGTCCGGAACGGATATTGTAGCCGATGGAGATCAGACACGCCCGTAACTGTTCTGGATCAAGGCCTTGTCTATCCTTATCGAAGTGGTTGAATGAAGCGCGATATTCGTTGATTTGCTCTTCGGAAATTCCTTTGCTGTCACGCATCAAAATCTGAAGGTTCCATAAAGATTTATGAAATCATGAATAAAACTTACTAGTTCATCCTTCGACTAAGATTGACTTCTTGCGAGGAACTAGCGCATAAACTATTAACTGTCGCTGTTACCGAACCCTTCACATCCAACAAATACTGTGCTACTACTATAACTGTCAGCAACTCGAACTTCAATTGCTCTTTCTTCAAAAAAAGCTTATGTATTGCATTTCCAAGATTGTAACTACAGGGGGGGGGGGGAGCAAAAAAAGACATTTTGCCCATGTCGCACTTCGGCACTTTTTTCTTCAAAGAAATTGCCGTCGTTGACGGAAGTTTTTTTTTAGCAAAATGTTCCCTAAATGTCCCTCTATTGGTAGGCGCATGCCCTCATTCACTGCCCTCACGGTCTTCAGAATATGACGTCATCTGTTGACGTCGTCGAGCTAAAGGTGGCCTACAGCAACTGCTTCAGCCTGAAGCTCTTACAAGACAGCGCAGCTCTACTTACAAGATTTCTTGAATCGAATCAATGTGGGATAGGTTCCTAGAGACATTAGCTCTGAATACGCAAACCCCCTCGGAACCCGCCTTTCGGAAACCTTCGTAATAGTACACGATCCGTCGAGGACCCCATTGAGCTCGACCAGTGCACCATGTTTCCGAGGCAATTTTTTCCTGATGCCACCCACGTAGATGGCAATTATGAAGAATTTCTTATGAAATGAAGTGTGCTCTTCAATTCTAAGTTGAGCGCACTCGCTTTGAATCGAGCAATGTGCATTTAAATCGATTTGAGTACGGGGACAGTCTTTTTTTTATTGGCCCCCCTGTACAAAGGTGGCTCACTCGAGTACGGATAAAGGGTAGAGACTATTAACACATTGCGTACCGAGTCATCACATGGTGATGCATCCACTTACTTGCCCGCGTGGCCACGTGCATCACATGGTGATGTATCAGATTCGAACTCAAATTCCTCTTTATTCTATGGACCAACACTAGTCAAAAACCACACTCATATGTTTTCGACTATGGCGAAAAACATATCTGCTTGAGACCTCACCAACTAGAAAATTTACCACCGCTTTAATATTAAACTACTGTTGGATGTTAGATATGCAAAGTTTTCATGAAAGGGTTCAAAAGGTCAAAGAATAGATTTCGATCTCATGCAACTTAAATTCATATAACTTCATCAATTCCTATATTTTCGTATGTCATAGGTTTATTTTCAGTTTCGTATTCTTCAATACGAAAACAAATTGTAATATTAATGAGATTTAGCATTTTGGTGATGCTTCAATCTGTCAGCATATGCTCTTCTACACACAGGAGAACATATGCTGACAGATTTTGACCTATAAGAGGAGATTTTAGATTATTCAGATAAAAAACTGCTTTCTGTGGCCAAGTGCATCACACGATGATGCATGCCACAGGCCGAACCAAAAATCGCTTGGCCACGCGCGCGAGAAAACCGCAAACAGCGCCGGTACGCAACGTGTTAAAGACAGCGGTTACGATAAGTGAACCTCGAGCAATCATGGAATTAGAGGTGCTACTCAAAGAGCCTAGAAGGAAACGGAGAAAAACAAGAAATAGGGCCCTTAGTTTGCCCAAGTGATCTGGGGTGGTGGACGAGTTAACGGCAATAAAGCCGCTGTTAGGCTCGGTAAAAACGTGAGCTTGCTCAAATAAAAGATACACATGACAGATTTGAAGAGGTTCTTACCAAATCCATAAGCGGGGAAGCATCATCACTGTGACCTTGTTAAACGCCTTATCACACCTTTGCGCGCGCGTTTTGCCGCCAAAGCGCCACTAATCATACTCTCAAGTATATCTCTACCTACTTCACTACCCATACATGCCCACTCATGAACACCCAGGTTATCTTGCTCGCTGTCTTTAGGCACTAAACAATTGACGCCATGAAGGCCTCAAGTCACCTGATTTTCCAACTCATTGATCGTTCTGTTGATACTTGTAATCAGGCTCTCCCAACCAACACGTAGCGATTCCATCGAATACCTTGAAGAAACGAACTCATTTCAAAAAGTAAAAATTGCGAATGTGGTTCGTACCTGCTCTTCCTGTTCTCGAACACGAAGTTCTCCTGCATTTCCTGATGAATTCTTTCCAGTTCATCCAAATTAGGCTTATAGTTGAGAGCGTCATGATGAATTCCACGAAGTTGGTGAATGGCATCTTCAAGTCGGCCACGTCCACCAAGACCAATAGCCAGCACCTGAAAGATGAATGTAGTCAGTCAATACTTTGGAAGCAATAGAAAAATTTTTCAAAAAGTTCTGCTTTCGACATTGACATATTGTGGTGAATCCTTCGGAAATGAATGGGAATCAGAGTGTCACTCTCAAAAGCTGACCAAGGTAAGTCAGACAGCAACCAGGTGGCTTGAAACGTAGGTCTCGACAACTTCCTCACTTTGACTACCGATTTTGCGTATTTTTTTAAAGCAACTGTGCCATGAGGGTTCTGGAGTTGGATGCTGTGGTATGGGAGGATGCGCTAGACCTAGCCAAACATAGACGAACAGAACTTGAACAAAAAACTCACATACAAATGCCGCTGGAACGGGGGGAACCACTGACGACGGAGTAGGCGCAAACGTTCAACGTTCGG
>KZ344990.1:921529-935242 GCA_002352805.1 Teladorsagia circumcincta
GGTGCCTCTTGTGTTATTTAACATTTATTATCGAACAGTTTACACATGGGAGCCAAGAACTTTCAACGAGAAATCGATAAATCCCAAAGAGCAATATTTACGCACCTGTGCACTTTGGTACAAAAATCTTGTCAGAACTATCCGGCTATGTAGGACGTTGTAATGGAAAACTTGAGTTTTGATTAGCAGGGATAATAAATCCAATTAGTTCGCAAAGCAAATCAAGAAAAGAAAACAGTATGTTAACAACCATACTCGAAAGTAGAGTATGAAAACGAGTGGATATCAGCCGTGATTAAAGGACGAATTCACGCAGAAAAGGCAATCCATTTCAAATTAACTCACCGATGATCGAGTTTTACACTAATGAAGAAAAAACCCTGGGAAACGGCCCAGAACCTGAGAAGTGGGACCGCTTCTTTTCCCCTTGATCTCGGCACTGACATTTTATTTATTTATTTATTTATTTATTTCAATACACTCAAGGTGCGCACACACAAAAAAAAGAAAAATAGTGAAGTAAGAACAGCTGCACTTGGGTCCACCATTGGTATTGAAAAAGCCAGATAGCATATGACTTCCATCGCTGTGCCCTCTTCAACATAACGCTCTCTCTGCTATCTAATCACTCGCTGCGTGTAGATCTGCAGCGAATCATTCGATAGACAGTGGGCGTGCACTGGCCAACCGCGCCAGGTTTGAGCCTTAATAGTTCAACGGGGTCAACTCCTTCGGTGCCAACTGCGCTTCAGTCCGCACCCTCATGAGGTCCACGGGTCCCTCAACCAGGTGATTTATTCCTAATTCAACTTTCACTCTGATCGCAAATTTTTCCTTTAAAGTATTAAAGAGGATCAAGGGAGGTGAAGAGAAGAGAAAGACTTCCTGATAAGATGAGGTACAAATCGCAGATCAAGTGCAAGACATTCAACAAAAATGATGTAACTTTTTGACGGGCGATGACCAAGAATTTTGGAATGCACGGTGGCATGTCGTGGAATCTAAAGCAGTATCAGGAGGTGATAACTGATAAAGAATACGCTCATTAGATTGACCAAGCGTATTACCAGACGCAACTACAAGTGCGTTAATCAGGTCGTCGTCACGGTGCAAAAAAATGAGGAAACATAACCCAGTTAAGAACACCATTTCCAGAAACCAATCAATCGCATATTTATTTTAGAAGATCCCGGTAAAAAAGGGGATATATTAGTTGTATTCGACTGAGGTAAATGCTCTACAGTAATATGTTCTGCAGTGTAATCCGCGTGGGTTATGGGGTACATCTTGTCGATGAACTCGTAGCGTGTTTTCTAAAATAGGAGACCAAAAGCTAGCCTACGGGTGCGGGTACCAAAAACTCGCCTACGGGTGCGTGTCCTATAATCCTAATTCCTCAAAACTGCTGTCGAAGATAGGGCAGTGGTGGTCGTGGAGGTGGGGGGGGGGGATGCAATACATGCTCATGAAACAAAAGTTCTACCCTTTCATCTATGTATTATCTTACCACTCCTTCACCTCCCCCTCCGTGCACAAATACGACCCATCCCCCTATTTAAAAACCAGGACTATGGCTCATACGTTGAGAATCTCCCAATGGACGGTTGACCCCCCCCCCTCGACCAGTCTAGCTCGTCAACTACTCTGTATTTTGGCGGTATGGGACTAGATGTTGCCTCGATGAAAAGAGCGCTCTCATAAAACCAGGATAGGGGGCTTATCGCTTGATACTCTGCAGAAGCAGTCCAGCTGTTAGAAAAAGGATCAGGCTTTGTAATAGGAGCAAGATAAAACAAACATTTACACTGAAAATTTGTTCGTGAACTTTTGGCAAACCAAGCAGATTGCGATCGGGTATTTGGTGTAATTAGTGAGTTTCAACGGTAAGCTCAACCCTTTTTCTCTGAACTCACTTATTCGTTTACCTATTCCAATTTTACGCCCGGGGATCGAAGGTATAAATGAAAGTGTAAACAAACTGCAATCCAAAACTCAAAAATACCGCGCAGAAATCTCCCCTGACCCCATTTTCCCTACTTTCAGGAACCACGTTGGCTCTTTGCGAGGGAATACATCGAATATTCATTAGTTTCTTTTGATGTTGCGATACATCGCAATCACAGCGCCACGACAACTGAAGAAAAATCTCCGCAGATGTCCTGCCCTGTTTCAACCTCAATCCAATCTATACAGGACTGCATAAGGAACCAGAAGATAGATAGTTTCACTAAGAAGTTTTCATTTATTCTTTTCTATTTAGTTCACGAAGTTCTTAGACTTTCGAACGACTTCAAGTGGATTTAACAAGCAAATCAGGAACCGTGATGATGACTAGGCCATGGAGGTCTTGGTACTTTGACGAGGAGGTCGCAAGAAAGTAGCTGCGGCTAGATCCGGCAATGTTCACCACCACCACTTGTTCGGCCTTGCCCCGAATTAATCAAGTATTTTCTCCTTCGACGGTCCACTTAAAGCCACCAGACACACCAAAGGAAACATCGGCTGACTTGCTTGGGTTACTTGAGACTAACATGACTTTAAAACTACTACTGGCGCTATCGCAATATACGGGGGCATTGTGGTGCCAATGGCAATATACGTGGACAGGGAAAACCTCTCTAGGAAAAAGCCTAGGAGTGGGCAGGAGCTCCTGTGAAGTGAAAACTGCCTGCAGTTTCTCCTCTCCCGCCCAATACTTGGTTCCGTAGACCCAAAGGAGATGTTTTACACGGTTCTAAATGCATTACTACCACAGTGCCCCCGTATCTTGCGAAAGCGCCAGAATCATCTAGAAACGGTTAATCATGAAGGGTTGGCGACCACAGCTTGGCAGAGAAGCTTCAGAATTTCTAGAAGCTAAGTTTTGACTGCTAGAGAAAGGTGTAGACCGTTTGAAGTCAACAGCAAGGGATTGACGCCACCAGAGAGAGAGAGAGAAAATCCTTTTTGCAATAATCACACTCAAATCCCTAACATAAATAAAATTGATCACGATCTCAGAAAGAGAAACAGCACTCACCTTTTTGTCGATACACAACCTCTCTACAACGATGATCTGAGCTAAATAAATTCGAATGCAACGTGGAACATGTCTGCGAGGATTATCTAGCACGTTCCATTTGCTAAGTGGGTTACAGCAAAGTTCAAATGATAGTAATCTCGCCCAGAAAATCTGTTTGAAAACAGGAACATTAGCCATTACTTTTTCTTGCATCGTCACGGTCACGCTTTGTTACGATCTTTGAGAACACAGCATTTGAACTGTAGCATCGCCTTTCATTTTAAGGAGGGAGAGACTATCGCACGATACGGGGGCACCCTGCAGGACTAACCATAGGAGGGGGCAAGAAGTCCGGGAAAAGGTGAATCGTTCACGCACTCTGAAATCTATCCTCGCTCGCCTAGAGCTTACCATTAGGCCCATTTTCAAGAAAAAAGATGTTTCACGCAGTCAAACGCACTTCCACCAAAACGCCCCCCGTACCTTGCGATAGCGCCTAGTGAGGGGGTATATGGGCTTTTAAGAGATACAATATGTGTTGGAATGTTCTTCATAGCGGTCGGGACCCGTTAGTGGATCAACCGCAAACCCACTTAGATTCGAGAAAGCCCTTAAACTCGTATTCTGCTCATCCGACGGTTCACAAGAAACCGCAGAAGATGGGCAGGCTCTAGTGGGGCTGATTTTGGTGGAAGTTCTTAGCCACAGGATTATCTTCACCATAATACGCAGAGCCACCAACCTCTTGCAAAACCCCGGAAACCCTCCACCGAATACTACAGCCTCCTAGTAACCTGGCAGAACGGGCGCATTACCCTGGTCCCATACCTCAAATATGCCGCACACTCCCTTGCTAGCAGATTTCAGCGCTAGCGACACTTTCTCGAACCTAAAGTCACACACCTAATTTATGCAATATCGACGGTGCAAAGGGCAATCAATGGATATAAGTAACTTTCATGCAAACGAAAAAAAAGGCCTAGGCATCATTCAGATGGGGAGAATGGGGGAGGGGTGATGTCCTTATCGGCTTTGTACACGGTAGCGCTTCAGTCAGGCATCTAATAAGAATCTTGGGAACAAAGTCGAACAGACCAGTTTTGGAACATGACAATGCTCAAACATGAATGGATGGATCTCTTTTTAAGTTCACTCAACAAAACACTACCGAAGCGGTCTTCAGGTAGTCCAGCTAAAGTTCTTCACATGATACAACGGACTTCTTCTACGGGAACATCCCGTCCAGGTTGGTCGAACATGGGAACATCGCTAGTCTATAAGGAATGACCGGCGTCTTTGAAAACACAACATTTAAACCGACTGGAACGCGAACGATTCAACGAATTGAATATTCAAACGAGGCGAAATCACAGCAATAAAAAAATCAGGGTGTTTAGGAGAACATGAACCATGACTCATAATATTGTGGACTGATCAACATGCGCTCATGAAAGGCGATAAATTGAAGTCAAATTTACTCCAAGAATGTGTTGACAAATGTTTGGGAGAGAGTCATAAGTATTTGTGGGATCTCGAACGAAAGGAGCTTCAAAATTGGCCTATCATAGGGCTTTACTCAATCTCCGGTTGGGCCGAAACCTCATTTAAATTCATTTGTTTTTAACGAAAGCGCATGTTTACTTAGATCTCCATACATGCATTAAATGTAGGCCCTTTATCATGACAATCTCATCTGGTGAGACAGTAAATCTAAATCTTAACGGATTTCCGTCCCACAATCCCTCAGGGAAGGATTGAATCCGGCCCACGGTGTGGTCAAGCGAGTACCGTACTATTATCGGGTAACGAAAGACGGTATTAGGGTTGGAATCATGTAGCAACCCTCCCCTCGTCTTCCCGTGCCATAGTTGCAGTAACTAGCTGGATGAAAGGAGGGAGGGGAGGGGAACACGTACTAGTTGAAGGAGTTCGTATAAGTGGCATCGAAACGACACTTCGTACTTGACCTTGCGGCAAAACTCTCACTTTATAAACTAGATACCCATGTCGGCCTTCGATCCAGTAAGCTTCCAACTTCCATTTATGTAGTACAAATTCCAGTACGACTAGTAGTTTCCTTCCGGGACACGCCACATATTTGGTTTCTACACAATATCCCTAGAAATGTTGAGTACTCAAATGCACCATTCACAAGGATAACCTAGTAATTAGTTACAAATTATGGGTCAATTCCAGTTAGGGGGGGGGGCATCGTGATGAAGTTTCTCCAGAAAGCTACGGCAACTGCGAGCCAGGGGGAATAAAGGCAGTCTAGGGGGGTGGGGGGTGAGGGCAGTCACTTGACATGCGTGTGAAACTAGAATGTGTGGTTTTACAGAAGAACGCCGAGAAGCTGCATAATGATGCCCCCCCTAACTGGAATAGACCCAAAATTATTTTTATTTTGAATTACTTATCACAGCACGAATACGTCAATAGGGCTTACGACAGGAACACTACATAATGTATAAGGTTATGAACTCGAATGTAGAACAACGTACTAACTATAAGGCAATTTCAGAAAAAAGGGTCTACTATTTTTCCGATATAAGAAGAACAGTCAGTTGTCGGCGGTATTCACATAAACCTAAAGGCACTGGTCGGGATCAAACTGGTGTGTTATTTCGTGTAAGAATTAGAAAAAAAAAGTGCAATGAGGAACGTAAGAGGAAGAAAAAGCAAAAACTGCCATAGAAAACACTGAAAATTCAAAATTTTTCTTGAGAGGTTGGTCGTGGAACGACAAAGAGACACAGAGCTGGGAGAGAGGGAAAACGAGAGAGTACGTCGTATGCTAGAGGGCGCAGACGAGCGCAGACGCCACGTATGCTGCGATCGATAGAGCGGCAGTTCCGGCGGCGCACAAGAGCCGCGACTCTGCCGTGATTCAAAAATGCGCCCTATCAGCGGAGGGATCACTTCTTGGCACCTTATCCCAACCTGTAGCTTCAAAGTGTGAAGCCCCACCTACATTCGCCTTCAAAAAGCCAGAAACTTGCAGGCGCAACCCACAATTAGCATTGACGCTTTTTCACGGCCGTCGTCAGTTATGGTATATGGTCTGCACTCGACACTTTTGGCTTTCTGAAGGCGAGGGTACATGATTCACTGTTTCCGTAATGCATTCTTGTACACGCTGTGGCAGTTTCCATTGCTCATACCAGCTCGCTTTCAAGCCGATCAGAAAGTGTTGAGCCACATCTTCTCTAAGATTCAAAGTCGTTTGCATTTAAGAAGAACAATCGCATTCGGAAATAGCGGAAGCACCTTTTTTATTGACTGCTAAGCCAGGAATAACGGTTGCTTGCATATCTCAATCCTAGCGAAAGGCTCTCATTTATCTTAGACAGTCACATGGCGACGAGCTGGTACGAAATGGCCATTAAAACTGCCACAGGGTCCACAAAAAGCTTAAAACCGAAATGGTTATTGCGCAAAAAAGTAGGGCAGTTTCATGCATCATAATGAGTATTATTGAGTATTATAAGAAATGAACGGTTGCAAGACTGAACTAGAAGATACACACCTCATTCTCGAGTGGCACACCCTATAAAGTGATCATTTTGAAAGATCTGAATCTTGATTTTCTTAGACATAAGTGAAACTACACCGAAGAATCGGTTCAGAAGGAAAGGGTGGAGTGGATTCCTCAGTGAACATTACATCGTAGAAGGTTCAGCGATTAGAAGAAACAAGGTCAAGCATTATGCGTGCTAAGATAGTCGGAGTGTACTCGACGGGAAGTTGCGCTACAAGTGGCCCGGATCCGGATCGGCTCGGCCTCTTCATCAGCAACGCGTTGACTTTCTAGTTGACTACAGCAAAAAAGACTGTTAATAAGAGTGTTCAAGTGGCGTTAATGACTTGAGCGACAACAAGGCAAGTGAAGCAAACTGAAAAGTCACATTTGCACTTCATGTGGCAAAATTTACATATATTTGATAGGAGCGGGGGGGGGGGGGAGGTGGGAAGAGGTCCATAGAGTCACAAAACGCAAATTACGGATCGAATCCCGTCTATGGCCGAGCCTCCTGTTTCTTCAGGATGGGTGAGTATCAAAAGCTTCCACGATCCGGAAAAACTTTTGCATTAGCTAGCCCGGAGTGGTTGCATGGGATCAATGGAATTTGGCTATTAAGTAGAATGCATGGCGCAACTCAGTAAAGTAATACACACCAAAGTATGGAGTCATGAAAAGAGCGTCTATTCCCCTCACATGGAACCGCATCCACTGCATCGCCGTCCCACTAGGCTGTTGCGATTTGGTCTATACAGTTGTAGGGCGCTACCGCAAGATACGGGGGCATTGTTGCAGCAATGTATTCTTCAATCGTGTAAAACGTCATTTTTGTTGAAAAAAGGACTAAGCCTTGGGAGTTGAGGAGAGACCCTAGGATGTTTGCGCAGTTTTCATTCTCCTGAATTCCTGCCCTTTCCTAGGCTTAGTCCGGGAGTATGTCCCGTATCCTGCGATAGCGTCCTCTTGGAGTTTCGAAAGTTAGCCATTGAAGAACCTCAGCATTTCTTTTTTCTCCGAGACTTATATTGTACCAACCCACTTATTTCGGAGCGCCGTTGGCCTGGGATTTGATCCTCCAGCCTCCGCAAACAGTAATCGGCGCCGCTCGGCACTATACCAGCTCCATGTGTATAACTTGACAAATTTGAGGTTTCCTGATCGATTAGTAAACTGCGAAGGGATCAAGAACAGCCAGTCAAAATTTCACCCTTTGCAAGGTTGTGATTTTACAACATAACTCGAAAATTTTATGGTAGTAAGTTAGCACTCATCTTAAAATTCCTAAGTGACAAAAAAAAACCCCTACTAAGCAAGTAAACAGAAAATCAATAACGGATAAACGGACCGAATTGAGGAGCAAGTGAAGAAAAAGCACTGCAATTTTAACACATATTTCCTCCAAACAGTAAACTTAACGTCCACCTAATGGAACTCCGATAATTGGCAGCCGGCAAAAATCCACCCCGTTCGGTTCCACCAGCAGAAAAAATGAGGAGCGCTAAGTAAGTGAGAGAGCGAAAATTGAAAATGGAGTTGTAAAAGCAAGGCAACGTTGAAATGAGGACGACCGACAATCTTTAAGTGCTCTTAAAAGGCATCATTGAACAATTCCGCCTCGACCCATATCTAGGTTCGATGAAGAAGGATGTCTCAATATGTGGTTCCATTGGTCTCTCTAATGAAGAAGTTTTTTAGAACATTTCTAAAACTACCATAAACAAGTTCACTCCTAGAAACATTACAGCGGCCTGCTTCACACCGAGTAACCCCAGTACTCTATAGCCAGCGATTCTTTTTCTCTGAAAAACTTTTGAAGGAAAAGGGAGCACGAAGTTTAGTGAACTCACTGCACAAGGGGTGAGGGGGGGGGGGGAAGGGGAGCCTATAGTCGAGCACAATTTTCGGGAACCGCGTGTCCTCCGCTTCTCCTGGAACATTCCCGTTCGGCACCCGGGCATATGCATAGGACTTCCAAAACTTCCGAGACTAGTGCACCGCGGCAAATGATGATAGCTGAGAATCGCCTTCATCTTCTGACCAGGAAAGCCCTCCAGGACATGGAGCGAATTTCCGGAACGGTTTGTTGCATATTACAGGGGAATGTGCATGCAATAAACCAATTTGAGAAAGCGCTCCACGTCCTGTAAGATTTTCCTGGTAAGTGCTACTTCGGTCATCGATGATGGTGCATTTAAAACTGCTAGAGCTACAACAATTAAGAATTCCGTCAGATTGTGCTAAAATTTCACCAGTTTTCTACGAAAAATTTCTTTCCACCACCAAAAATGACTTTGTGCTGGATTTGACCAACGCAGAGGAACCTTTGCCTGAGCACAGCCTGGAGGTGTGGGGAATATGTAGCCAATAAGACCAGGTTTCGGAGAGAATGGACTCCCATGTAGGTTCCTAACTATTAATGAAAAAACTGCTCCTTTCTTCTTTTTTAAAAAAATGAAAGAATAGCAAAAAAGAAGTGAAAGGAAAAGTAGCAATAGGTGATGGGGAACGTTCACATATTGTCGTTGAAATCGGCCCTGATCTCGATAGGTAAAAACGAAAATGGATGCATATGTACCTTCAAAATCAAAAATGTGTAAAATGTTTGAACACGTAAAGCTCAATGTCATCAGCTCCCATGAGATCAGGTTACATTTACTGGAGGAATGAAAAAAAAAACTTAAAATAAAAAAAACGAAAAGTGATTAATTCACACGAAACACTCTCCACAGGCGAAAGGAAAGGAGCAGGAAAAATTCACGAACAAACAGAAAACACTAAGATATCAAGCACCGGGACTTCAGAACTGAAAGCCTCTGAACTTTTCACGCTTTTAGCTTCGGAACTCGGGCTTTAAAGCCTTCAAAACCAGAAACCTCGAGTAAGACTTGAAGTGAATTAACTCGCGCTAAGCAAGCCAACGCCCATAATGGAGACGAGAAGGTAACCGCCCTGACTTCATCTAATCGTTACCCATAAAATATAATGAATAGGTAGCTGGCCGACGGCCGAGTCTTGAGGTTATGGCCGGTGTACGCGATGACGAAGAAGGGACGTGACCGATGGCGGAAGCCTCGCTGCTCTACCGGGCCTATTTGCGTGTTGTGTTGGGACGCTAACACGGGCGCCACTGCCGCCGAAGGAACCGCCTCCAATGTGGGTATTGTCTCGGTTGTCAGTCTGGCCGATGCTTCGCGTCTTAACACATTGCGTACCGAGCCGTTTTTGCGCTGGCGAGCACGTGTGGCCGAGCATGCATTGCGCCCCTTGCGCTGCACGAGGTTTTTCTCAGCATTTTACCTTTTTTCGGCTTTTTATGAGGAGTTTTAAGGAAGTTTTTGTCTTTATTCGTTTCGTGACTAGCATAGTAAAGTGTTTTTATATTTCTCAGATAAATCCTTATCAAGAATGCCAAAAATAACAGGTAGTGAGAGAGTGGGTGCATATTATTCTTTCTGTTGCAAATATTTTTGCCTAAGGTGCTTGCAAAAAAAGCGAGGGGTCTTTTTTGCTCTGGTGCAGTAACAATTTATGCCTTGAGCATATCCAGAGAATCATAGGAAATGTCTATTCGATAAATCCGTGTGTGATATGAAGGAAGATTTTTGCAACTGTTCTCATATTATGAGTAATTTTTGAGTTGGTGATGTCCCACGAAGATATGTTATCCATCAAGTTGAGAAAGATATACGTGCATTGGAACGACCCTGAAAACTGAAAAGAATTAGGAAAGAATAGCATGCGCCACCATGTGGCGCACGTGGCCATACAAGACAGGAAGGCCGTGCGCCACTTGGTGGCGCACGCGGTACGCAATGTGTTAAAATATACAATACCCGATCGGGGAGCCACAATTTGAGCAATCGCCATGATGTGAGCAGCAAATCTTGGAAAACGGCCTAAACTTGGAAGCCATCTGATCAGCATGGACGAAAAGGCTTTCAACTTCTAAAATATATTACTGATTCCTTTCAGCGAATAAATTTATTTCCAGATTCACCTAAATTTTTTAAACCACGGAATAAAAACAGCATCACTTGCTGAGATTCTCTGACTATCATGGCCATGATTTGTAATGTTCCAGACTTTCTAATCGATGCTCACACAAAAAGAGCTAATGGTAAGCAGGGGTTACAAGAAGGGTCACCCACAAATGAGCTTGTTTATATGTTGTTTATTTGCATGCAGGGTGCGCTCAAGGAAAGCAAAATGGGCATAAACACAACACAACATAAAAGACGAACCAAGTCAGTAAAAAATAAATTGTTCGCTACATGCTGTAAGAACCAAAAACAGAAGAAAGGCTACTACTAGGAAACTATTTGAGAAAAAGGATATAGCAATCGACGTCAATCAGTGCCTCCTCGGTATGCGCCACGCATTTCAATTTATTCAAAATCTCTGTGACACTTGCATGCATGTTGACCTATACTTTAGAGCAACACCCCCAGAACGAGTTGGTGGGGTAGAAACGGTCGGCAATGAAACTATGGATGCCGAGTTGATTGCAAATGACAAAAGAAACAAAGAAAACGTCCTTGAACCTGGTTCCCTTTGAAACAAGGTGCAGGGATGTCGGACGAGTTGTCTGAACTAGCTTGCATTTCGTGATGGCTCGCATCATCAAGAAATGCAACTGCTATCGCGCATGCACTAACACAAACAAAGACATAGGCACCAATAAAAACAAAGAAATATGATAATTAAACGGATCAGGCAACTAGAAGTGATCAAAATACAGGCAGCATTCCTTCGAGTGCGGCGCAATTCACATGCAATCGCGCCAGGACCACGCAGCCAACGCAACTCTCTCTAAATCTCAGATCAGTGGCCAGAAGCCAGTTTTGCATGACCCTAGCGCCGTTGTTGCGCACTTTCAAGCCGCGACAACGGCACACCTGTACTACCCGTTGGCTACTCTATCCCACCCAATGAATGATTCTTCGAGTCGACTTCTGCTAGGGGTGTTGCTTTGACTCGCAGGGTCCAGCCGAGACGCATATGTCAGTGTTTCCATCGCTCTGGGCGAGTCTGGTGGGAATTAACCGATCCCGTATGGGAGGAAGACATGGTTGGTTCAACGTAAGCGGAATCCTATCCAGATTTGACCACAGAACCATGGGAAATGGCGACACTGACACCTCTGCCACTAAGAAGTGAAAGGAAAGAGCTTAAAAAATCAAGTCATAAACAAAAAAGTAGAACGAAGATAAGAATTTCTAATTCTGAAATTTACAACATTTCTTACATGGTGTAAAGTGAATTACTAGTTGTGCCGAGGAGAAAAAGAACAGTCCGCTCCAAACAATTTCACTATAGTTGCCGAAATTAGAATCTGGACTATGACTAAGGCTAGAATTATTTCGTCTACGAATAGAATCAGAGACAGTCAGAGTGTCGAATGCGTGGCCATGATTTCATAAGCACTTAGCAGTGCAATCCGCGAAAGTGCGGATTATGCAGATGACTTGACCGCATCGGGGTTGGTTGGATCCGGGAGTGTGGCGAACGAACGCAATGGGTTAATCGTAACTGAATGCCGAGTAGCGGATCTATTAACCTTCAATGACGGCGCGGCATTTGACCCCGCAAATCCCATCTTAAAACTGGGCGCATCGAAATCGAAATGTATGGAAGTCGCGAAATTATGACGAGGTTTTCGTAAAAACTGCTCGTTCTCGAAAAAGATTCCAGACAATGTTTTTCAGGATAGTTCAACATGCTTACCAGTGCGCCCAAATTTCAATATATCCATTCATCTATGTATTCAATTTAGGAAAAGAAGCGTTTCAAGTCAAATATAAAATTTAGCTATCGCAAGATATAGGGGCATTGTGGTGGTGATTCTTTTAAAACTACTTAACATCTCATTCTCGTTGAGGCAACAGTCCCAGCAGGGTTTTTACCCTCGACCCTAATGGTGTGGAGCGATGCGCTAGCCGTTGAACAAAAAAATCGCCTTAAAAAGCCGCCAGAAAGGGAGCTGAACGGTTTCGAAGTGGGCGTGGTTGCGAATCGACCGAGGGGATTGCAGCCGATTCGCCACCAAGCCCACTACGAAGCCGTTTAGCTCGCTTTCTAGCCGATTTTCAAGCTGGGTTCTTTGGTCACACTTTTCATAATCTTGACATCGGCTAGCGCGTCGTTCCACACCATTAGTGTCGAAGGTAACAACCCTGCTAGGAATGTTGCTTTGAATGTGAGAATAAACCCCTGGCGAGGAACAGAGACACCAGGGTACGTGAGCAATTTTCATTTTCCTCTGGCCTTCCTGTCTCTTCTAGGCTTAGGTCCATTAGGCTTTCCAAACAAATTCTTTCTTGCTGGAAGGCCTGAATTTTTTGAGAAGCCTAATTTTATCACCTGGAAGAACACTGTCCATATTCTGATAGTGCTGATACCGACACAAACCGGCGTGGCTCTTTTGTAAGTATTGTTGGCTACAGTTTGAGTCCCGACTCCAGATATCACAGGTATGTTTTACAGTCTGTAGACACTCTTCTATCTGAGCAAACGAGACAAAACGCGCACGCATACACGTACGCACACGCTCGCGGCAGATATGCGCAAACAGTATTCAACATATAGTAAAAAGACTAAAGAAAGAATATTTGTTACTGTGAACTGCAAAGTAATCTCAAGATCAGAATTCAAGTGAATAGATAAACAAATAAATAAATAAATAATCAATCCTGATAATAGATGAATACAAGTAAAAGCTCCTCGTCGCCCTGTCACTGCAGTACCCCTTTCTTTCAAAAAGGTAAAGAAAGCCACAGCATGCCATATTTAGCAACAAAACGCGAATCTTTGCGCTTTTCTAGCAGTTGAGTCGAGAAAAGAGGGCGGGTGGTACCTCGAGAAACATCTGCCCAGCGTTTCCAGCAGAACCCCAGCAATCATCCCACAGCATGTGTAAATCACGATGTAAACGTGCCATATGTCGTATAGTAGAAGCTGGAACACCACGCAGAAAACATTTATCATGCGGTTTCTTGAAGCAGCTCCGTAGAACATAATAGTCACCTTCGAGGGTAAAAAGTAAAACCATGAAGGTAGAGCCCAAACATACCACTTATCCTGTTTCACATGTCCGGATCACAAAACTTCACTTCAAAATACAAAATTTTTCTGTTAGGTCGGAACGTCCTCCTCGCAATTGAACTATTTATATGAATTTTTCCTTTCATGTATG
>KZ344990.1:940959-952097 GCA_002352805.1 Teladorsagia circumcincta
CTAGCGCATCGTCCCATACCACAGCATCCAATTTCCAGAACCCTCATGGCACAGTTGCTTTAATAATAATTGTCATACTTGTTACTCATTTTCACTCCTTTAAAGGCAAAAGTCAGGCTCGTGTCTGGGCATTATGGTGATTGAAACTGACTATAAAGATGGGAAATGGAACGACAATGAAGGAAAACGAAAATAAATCGTCGACAAGGCCGAAAACGAAAGCCTCACTCCCCTGCAGTGAAGAAGGCCAGCTTGGGAGAGGAGCACGTCCAAACGAGTTTTCCGGATATGCCAGCTGTTCCTTCGGTTGATACGGCAATCATCTTACATTAGCTGATTTCACTCGTTATGCCGGCCATGCAAACTCGGAAAGGGGCGGAGGGAGCAGGGATAGGCGGCGGGAGCGGCAAATACATGCCCTGGGACCTTATTACGGCTCCGTTCGCGATTCTGAGCATGGTGACGTCTTCGTCGGTGCGTAGCCATGCACAGAAACGACAAAAGGGCTTGGTTTGGTCCACTGAGCCTGACTTGTGGCTTTAAGCCAATTTTCAGAAAATTAAAAACAGCGATGTGGACAGGATAGCTCGCCTCTTACCGATGCTGGATTTCGAGCCAAAATCGACCGCTCACTGCTTGTTGAAAATAGCATTTGCGACTGTATCGATCTATACTGACTCTATGGGACTTTGAAAGTCTTCCATGGTCAGAAGCGCGTAGAACTTTGACTTTACAGTGGGATGCAAGAAGAGCCGGTGCAAACGAGAGACTCCTGCAAGAGTCTGGAAATTGACCTGAGGGAGACTAACTGGAGTCACTGGTGTTGGCTACATCATCACAGATCTTTCTCCAGTCCAGAAATTCAGTGAGGCACACGAATGCATACTTGATCTACTGTACCCTACCCTCAGCATTTTTTTTTCACCTAGATGTTCTTGTCTTGAAAAAAAAATGAGCGTACATCAGGCGACACAAAATCTACTGAACTCAGCAAAATTACCCCATGATTGTGCGGTTCCACGTGACGCTTACCGCTTTCACACCATCACATTTATCAATGTAAATTTTGGCTCGAAATGATGGCCACAGGGAGGAGGATATCAAAAATAGCACATTTGAAGGCAGATGTGGGAAATGCAACCTTCTCACGGGATCAATGAAAGGTATGTAGAGGTCTAATACCGCTCATGGTAGATAGGTTAGTAGAATACCTATTTTTATTCATCTGTGCGCACAGGTTGCGCTACTTGAAAACAATAGATGCCCTTGCCTTCGAAGAACCAGAAAGTGTAGGGTGCAGACCATATACCACAATTGACGACAGCCGCGAAAACGTGGCAGTTGACAGAGCCTTTTCGCGGCCGTTGTCAGTTATGGTATATGGTCTGCACCCGACACTTTCTGACTTTTTGAAGGCGAGGGTAATTTGAGTTAACTCACACAAACGTTATTTTAACAAAACAAACAAAAAAAATCACATCAAAGCGTATTTGCTCCCAAAAATGCAACGTCCACCTCTTTTGCTACTTGAACTGACCTAGAATTCAAAAGCATTCACTGCTTGAAATGAGATAACACTTCACGAAGAACTCGCAACACCCACTATGCCAGCGACAATACTAATTCAATGGATATGCTAAAAAAAAACGTTTCTAACACAACTATGAACACCATGGGTTACCACAACTCAAAACAGCACAGCGCATCTCCTGTTTTTTGCCCAACTTTACAGTCAATCTAGTTGGTTCAGTAATTGCAGGCCTCCGGATGCCCACGCCTGGGTTTGCGAGGCTTAATAGCCGCCCACTACTTTAAATTCGCAACGCACAGTTGGGAAGTCAGAAGGTAGGACAACGGAAAAACGGAAGTACATAATGGTGTGAAAACAGTAGTTGAATCCCGCAAAAATGGGGAGGTATCATTCGAATTCGGTAGAAAAGTTGTACATGAACATGAACAATCAAAATCATCAGTCCTATTGATGAAAAGAATCGATGGAGCTATGCACATCTGATTTTTTTGTATCATCATGCTTCGGGAATTTCAGTGAAAACATTCGATTTCGAAGTACTGCTAATTTAGAAGCATTTCGCCATTCAAATCTTTTGTTGAGAGTTCACTGTTCTAAGAATGGTTGGAGTACAATAAATTCTACGAGAAAAACATTGAAAAAACAAAGAAAGCGAAAAGTTGGGAAGACAAAAGCATCAAAACTGGAAGTCATGCGTTGGAAATTCCGAACGTGAAGTCACTCGAGAAGCAATTCATGGTGCGTCTGTACGACTATGTGCATCCCAGAAATGCTCTTTTCCGGGTCGCTCTAAAAAGTCAGACGTGAATGCTCTCTCCTATTTCAGTTTTTGCCTTTGTTGATAAAAAATAATATTTTATACTTTCCATGCTCGACAAGTTAACTACCATGTTAGCACTTGTTTATAGCGGTCAATCATATTCATTACATTGGTTAAATATGTCAAACATGGTTACACAAGAAGACACTTGTAAGCTGACGGTTTTTCAGGAAAGCACTCCGAACATTCAGTAGAGGAATTCTGCGCATGCTTGATTGGTAGGTTGAATCGGTCGGTGCGACCGTGTTTATACTCAAACTGGCGCTATCGCAAGATACGGGGGCACTGTGTTGCCAGCGCACTTAGAACTGCGTGAAATATCTGGTTTGGAAACAGGACTGACCCTCAAGCAGGTGAGAAAAAGATTCTTTTCTTCTTTCTTTTGTTTTTCTTTCTTCTGCAATTTCTATTTTGCCCGGATTTCCTGCTCCTTCTTATTCTCAGTCCTGAAAGATGCCGCCATCTCGCGATTGCACCCTTAACCCTATAGTACAACGGGAGATTGGCAAGATTGTTTTCACGGGTTCTCTTCTTCTCGCTGAAATGTGAACGACATTCGTTGTTGCTCGCTTTTCGGTATAACTTCAGCGAACGAAGAGTCGTCGAAGCAGTTATTATGTCTTTTGATTTACGTTCGTGCACCTTAACTCGGTGTGCGGACCTACATTGGGTGATTTGAAAGTAGCTTGACGATAACTCGGTGAGCGGCCCTGCTGCAGAGGCAACAGGCGCCGCCACCGATTGCGCAAAATGTGGGAATCTTCTTAGGCGACAAAAATTCAAGCTTACTTGGCTGAGCACCACCACAATTTTTTGAAATGACAAAAACGCGAATGTTGCTTTCCAGCTGGCTTCGTAACTCCTCTTAAGGCTCACAAACTGGAATTCTCATACTGCACCCAACAGGGTCCACTGTGCGTCCGCCTAACGCTGACGGTGCTTTATGGTCGTATTTGGGCTTATGGTGGGTGGTGGTAGAAATTAGAGGGACCAGATTTGTCTGAGAAGAAATCGTTTTTGGGGTTGGGGAATTGTTTACAATCCGCAAGAAAAATAACCCGCCAGAAATGTGAAGAAATTGAAGTATTCGGTGCTGTACGTACCCTCCCCCTCCTCGGCATGAGATTGTGAAATGCTTGACTTGGCACAGCGTGTCGATTGACCCTAGACTGGAAGGTTCCTGGGAAAAACCTGGGGCCGCATCTTAACCTTCCCCCAGGCAAAGGGGAGAAAAGATCCCTTCGAAATTTCTGATTTCATTCGTTATAGTCTCCCTATTTTCACTGCTTGGAAGATTTACACACATACAAACATTACAGGTATGCATTTTCTCAGGGCAATTCTGGTTGGGCAAGCGAAGAAAACTCAAACTCAAAGGGACTTTTCTTTCTCAAGCTTGGGGGAAGGATATAAACCCTTGTCAGTTCTGAGCACCTCTTATGAAACACGCAAGCTTGGCATTGTGGTCAAGATCTTTTAAATAGCGCAAGATAAACACAAGAGTTGGTCAACAACCGCGAAAGTACTGGTTTTAGTGTTTACTCAGTAATTGGAGATCCTTCACACACAACAACATAATCGTAGGAGGAAAAAGTCGGATGTACAGATGTGTTGTTTTTTTGTTTTATATTTTTTTTCATAATTTCACACACAGGCTTATCTGTGTAATAAACAAATACAAACAAACAACATAATCGTAGGAGGAAAGAGTCAGTTGTTGAAAGCAGGGATGATCCCTCACTTCCTTCCCCCTGACAGAATAATCAGGCAGAAGAGCACAAAATCATCCCTCAAGGCCATACCAGCTGGTACCAGAAAATTGCTACTAATCTTCAAATACTATAGTGGATTTGAGTGCTATGAATGCTCCAAAGCAAAATGACCCCCTATAGGATAACAACTCCAAGTAAAAGCTCAAAATATCAGGTTTTCAGAAGATATATAAAAAGATAACATACACATACATACATATACATACATACAGTGGTTGGAAGAATAGAAGAAGCGCAATCAAAAAACGAAATGACTAGCAAGTTTTCAAAAAAATGTACTGACCTCTGATCAGGTCCTTGAGGGGCAAGCGTTGTGGAGGGAAGATCTGTTAACTCGTTGCTTTATTACACTAAAGCTGGAAGACCACTTACAAACCCTCTGATCAATCAAGAAATGAGCGTGGAACTGGAGGAGAACGACGAGCTGGAGAATTGTGCAATAAGCTCGAAAAAAATCATGGGAGGAATATCAAAAATAAGGGTATCGATTTTTCAACCTAAAAAGCAGTTGAGGTGAAGAAAAAGTTGAAGCTAAGCAACACTGATTTGGCAAGGACGCCGCTCAGCTGCACCGATGCTTATTGATTAGCAGATCAAATTGATAGTTCACGGCTAGGTCAAGCTCGGCAGGGCGCTACGCGACACTGGACCAAGTGGCGATTTGGAATGTTTGCACGTCGCAGAATTCCACCCGAGTCCGTCCACACAATCGTCGGGTTGTTTAGTGAGGACGTTGGAATGCCTGCTTATACGCAGCCTCCTCATCTTCAACTGCTGCGTACGAAAGTGTCGAATAGGAAAAAGTAGTGGTTGATCCACTGAAGGAAGTTGAGTGTAAAATGGATACATTCAGCTCAAGTGGACAGCAGAAAATCGCTCCGATGAGATTCAGATTGGGGTTTAATCCAAGATGGATCATAACGTTGAGCCGGTTTCGGGATTATGCTGACCTCACCCACGCCTACTTTTCGGAGACATTCTCACATTTATCAAAGAAAGTTTCCTTTTAATTCTTTTCTTAATTTTTCTTCCGAAAACAAAGAGCCTGCTCCATCAAATACGACTTGCTTCCTTCAAAAATCTAACGGTGACTATTCAACCACCTGCCCTTCTACCCAACCCGCCCCCCACCTTCAGTTAGGCAAGGCCCGGGATTTCTGGCCGAAATTAAGCCTGCATCTGGGGAAAATGCAGTGGTGCGCAAGCAGCAAGCATTTACACAAATGTCGGAATGATTTGGTAAGGACGAAGCGCTAACCCCCTAGGAAGAGGCATTGCCCATTCCTAGGGCCGCCGCTATCAGAGACAGGGACCTTATTTTCGTCCTCGTTGACGATTTCTTCCCGTATTTTCATTACTGGCGTTACAGTTCACATCTCTACTGTTAATTGCAAGCGCGATAATATATTGGACTTTGCCTTTAAGTCTGACAGAAGGATCGTTGACCTTCTGTTGAACGAGAACAATTCTCACGAGGTTTACAGTATAGAAAAACTGACTTCCTGATCTCCTGAGGCATTAACTGATAACGGAAACAAAGCATAAAATAGTAAATCATTCGCTATTTTAGGGTGCCGTTTGACTGCGTCATGCATTCCACTCCAATTCGACGTCGAAGGACCTCGTGCATGAGGACCTCATGATGCACAAGTCACTGTTTTTATCCTTCTCAAGACTAGCGATCCCGAGCGATCCCAGAGGATGGAAGGCATCTGGAGCCGTACGGCCTTCCCTGGTTGGATGAAGAACAAATCGCTTACAATTTTTTGTTCGCCCGATCCCGGCCGCTTCAAAAACGGCGTGTCCGTGAAGTATATAAGTATCCTAAAACGAAATTGTGTTGAAATCCAGGAAACCATTGCATGAAAAACAAGTGAATTGGCAGAGGGTTTTCTCTCTCCTTCCACATCCTGGGGAGGGATTGCATAGAAGGCCAAAACGGGATTTTGGTCGGGACACATATCGTCAAGCTTTTGTTAAGTGTGATGCTCTGTGATATTTGAATGGCGTGGAAGATGGGGGGTCCAAACGCCTTCAATGACCCCCCCCCCTCTTCATGGGTGTGAATAACTTCAGCCGGAGTCTACCGTCGCTACGGAAGCTGCCGTTCCAAACCAGAACCAGAACGTGGCTCAACAGGCAATCAATGATCACAGGGTGTCGAATAGGAGTAAAAATGGCTGAACAAGCGCTCTCGGCCACACGATTTTACACTTCACCCGTGGGTTCCGGACGTGTAGGCATGGCCACCGATGAGAGAACGAGCAGAGCGCAGAGCTGCACAGAACTTGAGAGGAAAAAACGATGGCATTTGTTGTGGCAAGCGCTCTCCTCCAATAAACCTCCACCCGGGATATATGTCGTTGTTAAGCACCCGAGTGCGAAGCAATCACGACTGGGCACAAGTGCGGGACTTAACCTGAGCTACAAAACAAAAATAAGCTAGATTTTTCACTTTTATTCCTAACAATGTTAGACCAACAAACCTTAACTATAATATATCGTGCAACGGATAAAAACTCATATACCGGTACATGCAAATGTGAAACATTTAAGTGATATTCCAAGAAATCGGAACATAGAGAAATAAAACCCAAATCCACTTTAAAAAGTAGAAATCTAGTTTGTGATAAGGTAATAAATAAGGGCGAAGACGATGGCGAATAGAGCCGGATAGATGTATTTGTCCAATGCTGCCCAAGGATTCGAATCCCTGAAAAAAATGTAAGGGACCTCACGAACATTATAAAGCTCTAGTAAAGCAAAAAAAGTTTCGGCTAAAATTCCATCCATAGTCGTAGCTTAAAATCTTGATCAAGGATATACTCTCTTCGAAAGCGATATCGCTATGGGAATGAAAACATTTATGGATTACAGCTGTACAACTAGTTTGAGCCATTTTCACGGATTAGGTGCCAAGAGCCGGTCCCCTTGAGTAAGAAAGACGGATCCCCAAGCACAGGAGCGGTGCCGCTCAAGTGCGTGGCAAGGGCACAAGGTCGTGCTTCGCCCGTTGCAAGCGCTGCCATGCTACCCAGTCGCGTTTGTCTGTTTGCGCCCTCCCGCCTGTGACGTGCTCTCTCGTATACTCTCTCTTCCCACGACGCTGTGTCCCTCTGTCCTACCACGGCCGACCTCCCAAGGAAAATTTAAGTGTTTTCCATAGCTCGTTCTGCTTTTTCTCCACAGTAATGTTCCTCATTGCAGTTCTTGTCTGATCTTCGACCAAACTACCACATCAATACGATCTTGTCGCGTGCCTTTAAGGCAGCCCGGTTGATGAGTCTGAGTCTGCTGATTCAGGGGAGATTTACCCCCACCCCCCAAGAGCGCTTATACGAGAGGATGGTCGATTGCGGTTCAGCCACTCGGCTTCTCTACTGCCACAAATTTCCAGTTTCATCACCGCCAATATAGTTGGGGAGGGGTGGGGGGAGGTAACTAGCCACCGCTGCGGCGCGTTGCATGTGTGCCCTCTCAGCGAAATAGTGTGTATTGGCAAGCACCAGCTTCTCAATCATGCCAACCGTCGGTCCCCCCCCCTTCCGCTTTCCCTAGCATTCCACTGACTCAGGGATTTCTCACTTCACAGTGGTGAAGGGCGCCAACATGGCCACTGCCTCCTCCCCCTCCGTATCTGCACGGAGCGCTTTTTATCTTGAAAAGTTGCTAGGAGTTTTCATCAGTTTTAATCATGACAGATGCACAGCTATCCTTTTTTGTCAACTACATAATAAACAATAAACACCATAAATCAACTGCAAACCTTTGCTTATTGTCGCTGGGACTGCTGACCCATTCCTTCTTATCATATGAATATTGCTGCTTCTCTTCCTAAAATAAAATAATTTCAATTTTAACATCAGATTAGAACTGCCTGGACCGTAGACTGAGAGATTTTCGCGCTCTTCTGATGATGGAAAGCAAAGGTCGTATTCAAGATACTTGAGGGAGGGGGTCGCAATAATGATGGACGAGTTGACTGGGTTGTAGTGGATGGTATAGTGGTTGGATTTTGACGAAATCTTTGGATTCCAGGAAAAAATCGAACACCATTTCACAACAGACGGCAATCTTTTTCATATTCCCACAGATTTTTCCTTATCCACCTAATTCGAAGAATTTTGGGAGGTTTTTGGTTCACTTCCCTCTTCACCCCTCCTTCTCTCGAAATACAAAGACGGGATCTACAATGAAAAGGCAACTCATCAAAAATCAAGCTAAAGATGGTCACTAATACATGAGAGAAGAAAACCAAGGAAAACGGTCCAGAACCCGAGAAATAGGGCCCCTTTCTTGCTCGCTGATTCCCGTATAAATGCGACTCTCTTCGGTACCGCCCTCTTCAACAGTAACGCTCTCTCTGCTGAACGGCTAGACAGCGAGAGGGGAAGCACTGCGCCAGTAGCGCCGCGGGGAATGCCATGCTACATCGCCGGGGCATATTTTTCGGTGCGGATTGTGTGTAGGTCCGCACTTCTAGGAAGTCCGCCTGTCTTTCTTACCAAAGGTCACTTTTTCTTTCTCCTATACTTTCTAAATTCGTTCAAGAGACTTACGTCAACGATATCTCCAACGAGATATTGTTCCCTCATCTCACGAGCATCAGTAGAATGACCGACGTCTTCGAAGGCTTCAGTGGCATCACGACCAGCCACTTCCAACAGGACTTCGCAGCCACCAGGATGCTGGAATAGGTCATTTAGGCCAATAACAAAAGATGTTTTGTAATAATACTTCAGAATGTTCAAGAAAACTCAAAAAGGACGAATTTCTGCAACACTTGGTAGTAAAAATATCATCTCATTAATAAAGTTGTTTTGGCATGGAGCTACATTTTTTTCTTCGAATATTCAGTGACTAACTTCAATTAGGCCTATGTAAGGCAGTTTGCTGGTGGAAGCGATAAAGTGAAAAATGCGCAACCAGTTCATGCAAGATCCGGGGTTTAGCCCTTTCGACCCTGGCGGTGGCAATTGCCACCATCTGATTCAAATGTCTGCATTACCACTGCAACAGCTTGTTTTTCCTAATCCTGCTAGAGGTTGATTAAGTCAACGTTCCCTTTGCTAATTATGCATTGAACCCGCTATTCCACTGTGTGTTACTGTTAGTAGTACAAGTATTTGTGTACAAGTGCAACAATGAATCGACGCTGGTCCCCGCAACCTGCCAAGTAAGTGTCACTTTTTTCTAAAATACTTGACGTAGATCCATTCGGCTATCGAAATTATGGGATATAAAGTTGTGCAAGATTATAAACTTTTTCGTCATAACTATGAAATTTGGAATTGTTTCGACATGGGCCCAAAAACTATGAAGGTGAGCCAATTTCAAAGCTTCCTAATTTCTTAATTTGTGATCGAATAGCTTCCAAATTTCGCTAAAACGATATTTATGTGCTCGCAAGTAACAAACGATAGCTAGAAGAAAATTTTCTCCACGGAAAAAAATTCAGGTCTGAAAGGGTTAATTCCGTCTATCGCGCGGGCCCATCAAAAATTTCATCCCTTCAGGGTAGGTTCAACGGTAACGGACTTGTTGGGTAATAGGAGACACTAATTTGTACGTCGACTGAGCCGGCAAGTTCTTGTCAGGGAGATCGTATCCATCAGCTATTCCGGCTCTAACTGGGGAAGAGTGCGTGGCGCAACCGAACAGGGACTGGTTAACAAAAAGCACTTTTCTGGTCGCTTACCACCGCTGTAATTTGCTATGCTTATCTACCAATAGAAGGGTCGTAATTATTTCGTAAGTGTTGTATTTCACTATTCACTTGTGCAAAAATTCACTTGTGCAAAAATAAATTGTATATTGTATATTCACTTGTGCAAAAATAAATTTTCCAGTCGTGCATGTGAATCCAGAATTCTTTTCAAGGGAGATCCCCTTTTCGAGGGAAAACACTGGGCATAATTTGGTTAGGTGTTCTTTTGGAGTGTTTGAAGAAGTGAAGTGACTACTATTAAGGTCTTTGGTAAAACCAGTTCTATACTGTAGGCTGAGCGCAAATAGGCCTCAGCTGCTTAATTAGCAGCGACAAAAAATAGTTGTAACCAAAATAAAATGAAATAAAACATACAAGAAATTGATAAAAACAAGTAAAAAGGCCAACATTCATCGATGGTCCTGGAATGCGCCATGTATTCGCAATGTGCTCAAGATCGCAGAGGAAAAGGAACGTGTCGCCAACCAGGCTTACGTAGACCGTGTGTGATTTTGAGTCTTTACACTCTGCTATTTTCAGCTGAACTTTGAAACCTGTTAACCGTCCATGTGACCGCACATGATAACTTTCTCACGCACAAGATACGGAGCGTAATAAGCTCTCGAACGCTTCACTACTGTTCTGCTACAAGTGGTTCCCACGTTGATCAGTGGAGCTCAACGAGGGCGACGGGCATGACACCGCGCCTTCGTCCTTCGCAGTACTCCACTGCTAGACTAGACTAGAAGGTCGAAGATCATCACAGATAACACCACAGTGGAGGAGTGTCACACACTCAGTTAGTGAAATCACATTATAAAAGACTCTGACGATGATAGCGCAATCTGTGAGAATTTTTAAACTACGCCAAACTTCCAAAAATCGTAGAACCAGTAGAGAAAACGAAGTTTTCGTTCATGTGTTTAGGGATAGACTTCCACGTTAGGTTTGTTCAAAAGATCTGCCTGATCAAGAGTCACCTGATGCAATAGTTTGTGCCACCGTGCCACTGCAATTCTATTTTATTTTTAAGGACAGAATGCTCCTGATTGCGTGCTCTAAGCAAAAGCGAAATAGATCACGGACCCCTAAGTTTCCTGCCCCCTTTCACAGAAATGGGATTGCTGTAGACAGCAGGAATTATTGCAGCAAATGCCCCCTCCTAATCAGTCACAATTCGCTCAAGACAGAACAGGCAGAACAACTCATTTACATAGGATTTGGCTGTCACAGCAAAAATTTCCATATTTCAAAAGGCCACATATATAAGACGCCTCCTTCCCTACTCATCCCCACCTGAATTTTCTG
>KZ344990.1:958088-980611 GCA_002352805.1 Teladorsagia circumcincta
AATTTTCAATGTTTTTTTAAATTTTAAAATAGATTTACAATCTACGAGACACCTACTTTCAGAAAACCTTTATTTTTGTGCACTACCTTCAAATCGCTGTGAGCTATGGGGTCGAGAATCCGGAATTCATAAATGTGTACTTTTTTCTTTGAAAGAATGTAACTTTCTTCAAATTAGAGAATGTGAGAAGTGGCTAGAAAATTTTAAGAGTAGAGATCGTTTCCTTTCTTAAACATACTCTAGCTTCCGCAAAGTCTGTTTTCTTCAAGAAATTGTCCCGTTGGACAATTTTTTTCAGGACCGGGTTTTTGGCTTTTAAAGGCTATAACTTTCTTCAGAATGAACTTTTGACAATTATTGTCCCCCTGGGATAAACTAGAAGACTAGAGCTTTCTAATGAATACCTGAACTCTTTCCAAAATTGATCGAGTCAAAAAATCGCCCCGTTGGACAATTTTGGGTGTATCGTGGACAAATTTTTCGCGGAGCACTGGTTTCCTGGCTTCAAACTCTTATAACTTTCTTCTTAATGAACTTTCTGCGAATCTTTTTTTCTTGAAAGAAACTAGAGGGTTAGTGCTTCCTAATGCGTACTTCGTTTGGTTCCCAAAATGGTTTTTCAAAAAATCACCCCGTTGGACAATTTTTTTCCATTGATTTTCGGAGCAACTCTTCTGAAAACACGAGTTTTCAACACTCAAACAAATACAGCTCCCTACAAACCCTTTTTATTGGGAATAATGATAACATGACATTGCACAAGCTTTGTGCATCATGACAAACAATAAATTTTTTATAGGAAGTCGCAGACAGTTGGATATTTTTTTTCTAAAGTTTTCTTATAAGCTCTTAGAGTCAATCTACCGTAGTGGTCACTTTTTTTACTAACTTAGGTCCAGTTTGAAAACGATGGATCCCCTTGAGAGCATTTGTGTGCATAGACAGTCTGTTATGGACACTACCACAGTCCTCGTCTGCTTTGAGGTGCGCCATGCACTCGTTTGTGGTTAATAGTAGAGGAAACACTCGAATGTCTTACCTACGTATTGCGACGTTGAACTCTGCGAATACGACCCCCCCCTTTCGGTCGGCCGTATACGACCCCCCTCGTTGGACTTTGTCCAACGGACGGTTGACCCTGGCCGTGACAACGGCACATCCGTGATACTGATGGGCTACTCTATCCCACCTGCAGAATAGATTGTTCGACACGACTTTACTGGGATTGTTGCTTTAAGTCAACTGGAAACCGAGCCAATCGATGGAACCCATGCGATTCTTTCGATAAGTTTTGAGTGTTTCACTGGTCAGCAAATAAACGAAACTGAGAATATGTAGACACACCGAAAACATTCGCATCGATCAAATTGTGGTGGAATTAATTTCCTACATATTGTTTATCAATGATGAAAGGAAAATTCAAAAGAGTTGCTACAGCTCTGAGTGGAACGGTAGAAAAGGAATAGCTCTGTCCAGAAAAGAATGCGTCCTAATTTTCAATGTTCGGGAGATTTCCAGATAACGAGATAGATGTTATCTCAGTAATTCACACATACTATGAATGGAAAAAGTTAATGAATAATCAATACAGAGTTACCAGTCACCATGCAAAAATACCCTCAACAGCGAAAGAAAAAGATTACTCATGGACTTTGAAAAATGTGGGCAAAATTTGAGCAAAAAGTAGAGCAAGGTGGGACAGGCTACGGCTAACTATTTTGATCCCCGTCGTTTTTTTTTCAGAGCTTAATGACCCCGCAATAATTTCCTCAATGTATACATTTGTGAGGTTCATGCAATTGTTTTGGAAAATGAAAATTATCCACACAAAACAGCAAAATGATTCATTGGACGTGTGGGCAAGTGCGTCATAAGAGCTGATCTTATTGGAATAGGCACCTTCGGAAGGTCGAAATATCTTGTATTGGACTAGTAGCTTGACCCAGGTCAACTGTTGGTCGCTCAATACGTCCCCTCACCACCACCACCAGCCTTAGGGGATTTTCCCAATAGAACCCCTAATTCCCCATCCTCATGGTTATACATACTACAGTATCATAGTACTTGACTGATTATAGCGGGTGTCCCTCAAGAGGCCCATCGCGCGGCGAAGGGAGAGACGCAGACACGGCAAAGGACGAGTCGCAGCGCATACTATAGCGGTTAGGCGTCAGATTAAATAGAGTGTACCATACTACGTCTCATATCGCACAGCACGCGTTGCGACTCGTCCATTGCCGCGTCTGCGTCTCCTTCTTCGCCGCGCGACGGACCTCCTGGGGCACACCCGATTATAGCACTCAGTTCCAGAATCAGTCGGCAAAGTCCAACTCATCCACATTTTCACTCCAAGACTAATCGGAGTGGGTGTGGGAGAGAGCGGGGAGAGTGGGGGAGAGGGGTTGACCACTTCACACTTACTTTTTTGTATTTCCACCAGAAAACCCGTCAAAGCGACGCTTCTCTCCCGCCACCACAGTTCATCCGCCATCCAAATAATGGTCTCCCTTTCCCAATTTTCCAACCCCTAGACCCTTCCAAGATGAAAAAAACTTAAGTATGACTCCATTCGTGAAGAACTACGTGATGTACGGTTGATTCTGCGTTGATTCACTTTGAAGACTGCGGCGGTCAGCTGTGCCACGTGAAATGTTCAGCACATGGAAGTTCAAGGCCGCTACGTTAAAGTACATAGGACTTTTATCAAGAATGATAAGGTGTGAGAAGAAATTGGTGGTCCAAATATTATGATCGCTAGACAAAACACAGACTTACCTGGCGCTAGCGAATTACGGCAAAATAAAAAGTCCGGAAAAAATATAGAAATGCTCAAATACCCCTCATAATAATCTGAGACTGATCCGAGTAAGCTAGTCTATGCTAAACAATTCAAAAAAGGACGAAAATAAAATAAAATAAAGCGCTCAGCGTTGGTCGAGTGAGCCCACACATCCAATGTCTTCTCAAACCTCAAACACTATTTAAATGAGTACTTGCACAAATTGAGGGGTTCTCTGCTCGGGTCGGCCGTCCGTTCGAACAGCTCGAATGGCGGGTCGTATTTGCGACTCAGGGAATGAAGGTCGTTTTTGAGGTATTCCGGGATATTGGTGAACACGTCAGGGAAGAAGCGTTAAATGAGCAGAACTAGAGTACTCGCTAAATCCAATGCAGAAGTTGGTGATTGTTCTTTTCCATCAAGTTGGCCTTGCAAAAAGCAAATGATTTAAAGAAATAGGAAGTTTGTTCACTCGAGCAGAACTGCTCTTGAGTCCGCCTCCTATGAGCACAACTATGGCAGCAGCGGTACTTACCTTCAGGGTGAATAACGGTCAAGGAATTCCTAAACTATGGTCCTCTGCTGTGCGAGAGTAGTGTCGAGAGTTAATGTACGCGCGGAGGGCACAGACGGCTCGCGAGTGGCGAGAATGAATACCTGCGCGGGAGAGCGCGACTGAACGAGCGAGAATCCTCGACGAGTCGTTGAGGACTCCTCGACCGATTTTCATCCTCCTTACCTTTGTCGCGCTTCAATTCATGCACCGCGTATTCGAACGCCACAATTCAATAGTCAGGGATCCAAAAACACCAAAACCATTACAATGGAATGCTCAGCAGAATCGTACGGAATAGCCTATTATCTTAAAAAGAGCGCCCGCCGTGCCACGTTCAACTTTTCTAGGGTTATTCACTCTTGAAGCAACATTCCCAGCAGCGTTTTAATCAACGAAGCCAATGTTGTTAAACGATGGCGTCGGGCCTAGTCAAGAACAAAAGGATTGTGACTGAAAAAAACACCCTAGAAAGCCGCCAGAAGGGTAGCTAAACAGCTCGAAATGAGCGTGGCTGAAATCGGCCCACGAAATTGCAGCCGATAATGACCACGCCCACCTCGATGCTGTTCAGCTCGCTTTATAGCGGCAAGCAAAAACGGAGAAGTGGGAAAAATCGCAAGTCAATTCAGAAAGGTGCGAGGCTGAAAACTAGGCCGAAGAAAATGCCAACTTTTTAATACTTTCGAACAATAAAAAGTGAAAGGGTCTCAATCAGTAAGAGAGGGCGCTGCGATCCATAGCTTCCCTTGATGGTAATTTTGCTCAGAGCCCTTCAAAGTTATGCGTTAAACTGCTTTCCGCGATTTTATGCGTGTTGAGAGCTCTAAACCACTAGTCCCTCCCCCTCACCCTCGCCCTCCTCCTTACTGGATGAAATCCATGAAGAGACATGGCGAGCCTGCAAAAGGAAGCAGAGGTCAGCTTCACAAGAATGCCGAATTGTGGGCAAGACATCGGCTCCAGGCGGGACTTTAACCAGTATCTCTCGCTTAATGGAACATTGTGCTACCATTACACTATCGGGATACCATTTAACCCTAGTTCAGCCTTTGTTGGTCTATTTACCATGGCTTGTCAGCACTCACACGTCTATCGTGATTGCTTGGTAAGCATGAGATGCGAGTTCGACTTCGCCTAGGGCCAAGCTTATGCCCACACTCAGGCTTCTTTCAAAACTTTCGCAAAACGAACTTCGGTGTTAAAAGAGAACTTTGCAATTAAACAAGAGAGATCTGCGTCAAACAGTCGAAAGGCGTCTACCGTAATCAAAAATTGGCCTATCCCCTGACCTAGTTTTGGCCAAACTCAGAGAACAGAAAACGAAAACTACTCAAGAAAAGCACTCAATAGAAATGTAGGCGTGGCCCTGTTCAATAGCTAGAGAATAATTAGAGTAAATTAGCTCCGGATGGAATTAATGTCTATCGGCCAGCATCGGTCATTTGTGCCAAGACCCAGCAACCATTGTTCCGGGAGAAAAACGAAGACACAACATCGCTCTCGAACACTCCGCGGGGAGAAATCAAGAACTAGCACGACTGGGAAAATAGGCCTCGCGCCACGGAGCAATCGTGTGCGTAATCGATTCGAACGGCCTTCAGTTACCGCATGGTCAGCCACCGCCTGTTTCAGTCGCCTTCTGAAGAAGGCGATGGCCCCTAAAGTCGACGTCATGGGGAAGGATTTGCAAAAGTACCCAAATTAGCGCTCTGATGCGTAAGTTTGCCAAAATCAGGGCACAACTGGATTTGCGAATCACGGGACTTGTTGAGCATCGGAAAGTGGTAGGGGTTAAGAATTAAGGTGCTATCTTAGTTGGGGTGGGGGACACGCGGTGGCGCAGCGCTCTGTTCGTCTGCCCTTCCAAGGCTTAGTCCCAGTGGCGGTTATTATGAGCTGTATGCTATCCTTTCCCGAATCTTGTGGCTCTAAGCTTCCTTAAATTCATTCGTTTCAAACAATATAACTTCTTAACTTTCAGTACATGTCTACTTTCACCTGCATAAATTCACTAAATGTGGGCCCATTATCTGGGCAATCCCAGTTGGGAAGGCGGAGAAAATTTGAAGGGAATTTTCGTCCCCTAACACCTTCGGGGAGGATAGCATACGGCTCTATGACTATTACTATTACGTGGCAGTTTCGAAATACACGCCGTCAGAGCCCAAGCCTTGGAGGAGTAGACAAGGAGAGCGCTGCGCCGCCGCGTGCTCCACCCCCCCCCCAACTAAGATAGCACCAGAATTAATTTCAGACCATAAAAAATACTTAAGAAAAGAGCGATTATGTTAATCAGCAGGCAAAGACAATCGTGAGTAGTAATTGATGGAAGGCGTCCGAATTGATCAGATCAGTTCAAGGACTGGTCTGGTCAAAGATCAGAGATAAGGGACCGGAATGACTCCAGCTCGTTGCAGCGTCAGCGCTTGTGCGAATCAAGCTGCTCTGTAAGCGACTTCGTGAAGCGCAGTTGGACCTCGATGGTCGAATAGATAGACACGACGGCTGGAAAGCATGCGCTCGGGTTCGAGTCCCAGTACCGAACACAGTTCAACATCCGCTGACAACTCCCTTCCTTACCACGGCTCCCACACCCTCCTCTCAGAGATCGAAACCTCGCAAAGATGTCATGTACTTCTGTTTGAAACTTCTAATATTGGCTTCAGAAAGAAAAAGAGAGTGCTTACTAGTTGCTATTATAAAAAATATAGTAGCTCACGGATTGCTAGATACACAAATAGCGGCGCAAGATGATGGGGCATTTCAGTGACAACCCATTTGAGAGAACAAACAAACATCTCTTTTTTGTTATGAATGGGTAAAACCTCAAGGGAGTGGGGAGGGGTGAAAAGCGAGAGAAACCAGGATGCGTGAACAATTTTCCTTTTCCCGGCATCCCTACCCCCTAGACTCAGGTGTGCCCCATCATTTTACAATAGCGCCAAGATTAAAATTCAATTGCAGCCGTGCCAAAGAAATTGGGATCTTGAGAAAAATAGAGGTTATCGGAACAAGCGAAAAAGAGCGACTGACAACGTATGTGGCGCGTCGCATGGAATCGACTGATAAACACTGATAGCAAAACAAAGACGCGTTGAAAAGTCGATGGTCTGATTGACTGAGTGGGTGATCGGCACAAAAATGACTTGTAGTCGATCTTTCACACCCTTAGAAAACTGAACCGGATCTTTTTCCAATAAGTAAGAAAAATCTAAACTGATACAAATAGGTACATAAATAATATACGCGGTACGATTTGAAATGTCAGGAAAGTGAGCTAGTTTTTATGTTTCCCTATTCCGAGTACTTGAGGTGAGAAGCCTGCCTAAATTAACGCATTAGTTACCCATTGCGGTCCTCGTACTCGTGTACTCCTCTACCTTTCTAGAATTTTCCATTGAAAATTCTTGTCTGCCAACGATCCTTCTATTTTATAAACCGCTAACTTGGTGTGTCGGTTTGTATGTCTGTATGTATGTATGTATGTATGTATGTATGTATGTATGTCTGTCTGTCCGTCCGCAAAATGAAGTGGTGTGATAAAGCTCATGGCAAACAAACCGCTAGCACGATCGGCTATCCTGCAGGGCTTGAGCTCTCGATGTTTTGCAATGGCGTGATTGTGATATCACCCCAAGCGCTATATAAACACCTCCTTAGTTAGGTATCACTCATTCCACAGGGTGCTGCAGCAGCAGCTGGATGGTAGTGAAGAGGAAGAGAAGGAGAATGGGGAGAAGAAAAGGAAACCAATCCTTAACACACCCAAGGTATAATAAGTATTGAGATCCCGTTCTAACGTCATGGTGTGACTGTGATTTTGCTCCGTACAATATAAGCACCTTATACCGCATCGTCCCCTCTACGACATTTCAGTGCCACAAGTAGAAAGGAGTATAGAGGCAGGGACGCGGGGAAAGGAGGTCCCGGCGGTTGACGGGGGACAAACCTGGTTTTGGTATAAACAACATAGTTGTCAGCCTGGTCTCGTAAGACGACAATGACGTTCCACTTTCTCAAAATTCGCCAAATCAGTGATGGGGAGGGGGAGAGGACGAGGTGAGAGGGGGTTGCTATACATAAGATTTGAAATCAGGGTCAACGGTCCCGGACTGAGATTAAAATTTTCACGAGCTCTCCCATCCTTGGAGAGTTTCTTTATGATCCTCCCCTTGGAAAAACTATGCTCCTATCACTCCCTATCACACCACACCACCATCAATGTTTCTATGGTGTTTGTTTCTGATACCAGTCGACACACTTTCTAACGCCGGCCATTTTTCTATAAAACTGCTTTCAACCATGGTGGATAAGGTCTGGAATGAGTGAAGGTGAAAAGGGAGCATCCTCAGGTCGGGTGCAGCAGGGCCCAACTCGGGCATGGCTCCTCAAAACTTTGCATCACTGGATGTTCCCCCTATTTGATCATAGGTGGTATTCAAGCCTTGCCCCAGGTGAATTTGTCCCCCAGGTCTGATTCAATCCTTCTCAAGTTTGAGGGGAGTCCGCTGCAGGACCCCCCTGCAATCGCTCCTTTAGATGACTGATGCCGGTATCCGCTCTACACATTTAGAGGAGCGACTGCGGGTGAGTCCTGCAGCGGACTCCCCCCAAAATTGAGAAGGATTGAATCAGACTTGGGGGACAAATCCACCTGGGCAAGGATTGAATACCGCTCAATGAGAGCTGCGTAACTGATCAAAGTAGAGACGCAGAGTTTTGGAACTTATCCCAACTTATCCCCGACTTGGGCCTTGCTGCATCCAGCCGCTGGTTTCGCCTATCTGATTCATTTTTCGCCTTAATTTCGTAAGACTGTAGAGGAAAGTCAAACACGACCCTCCTTCGTACCTACTACCAACTCATTTAACTTTCACAAGTACGATCCCCGTTCAAACTTTACGAAGATACCGTCAACTTTGTTCAACCCCAAATGCGGCTCCCTTTCGAAAAATCAAAACACGACCCTCGTTTGAATCTCTGAATATTCCTCATACTCCTCCAGAAAAAAATGGGAATGTCGCTTCTACCCAACATGACCTCCTCAGCATGCACTGGAACACCCACGAGAGCTAAATTTATCGAAACAGCGTCAAAAACACTAAGGGTTGTTGCTAAGCGAAAGGCGCGAACTAGTATCTCCACCTGAAGAATTGGAAAAGATTGAAACCGAACTGCGAAAAACTTCATGAGATGACAATCTCTGATAAAGAAGGTACCAATCGGCATAATGTCAGGTTCTAAATAACATCATATAGATTTATGTTAACGCACATAAATTATGTTAGTTTCACATATTTTGCCAAGAACATGACATGGAATAGAATTTGTTTACATATTCATATACTTCGAGCTTATAACCTTTGCAAAATTTTAATTTCTTCTCGTGACAAACTCATCAACCATGCTTCTTCCATTCCACAAATTCAGAATCACAGCGTTACCCGCTGATCTTTTATAGGACCAGCACTTTTTCTCCATTCCTAAAAAAGATTTGGCAGTTGTGACAGAGTTGAGATTATGTTTACAGAGTTAGCATATGTATAAGTTCTTAAAGATCCGTGATAGAAGGATGTGAGGGTTAGGGCTTATGCATCCATCTCATAATAGTTCCGGGGAGGGTGGTGGCTGAAGGAAGATGAAGAAAGAAGCGGAAGAAGACGGTAAGACATCCTCAACAACCCCGCCACTCCGAGGAGCATGCTGTGAGGAGAGTGCGTGTCAGACGGGAGACTTTGACGGCGAAGGGACTAGAGAGGGTGGGGACGCGAGAGGCGCAAACACAATGCAACATCGTTTTTAGGCCGTGCTGGTGGGACAGGGAATGCAAGCTAAGCAAGACCTTGTTGTGCACCTCGGATTTGTGAAAAAAGCATCCAGAGAATGTGCCTCTTGGGACATATCGTCGGGAAAAGCGCCTATATAGTTTCCTTTATCATCGGTAAGCAGCACAGTGTAGAATTATGACATCAACAAGTAAAACTATCTTACCACAACGACGTCGCTGTCTCCGTTCTGGACAGCTCGATGAAATGAACTGGGTAAAGATTCGATCTCCTGAAAAGTTCCCGAGGTTAATTGCGCTAATAATTCCAATCAAATAGCCATTTTGAAAGAAAGTTCTACCTCAAAAGAAACCGCGTACTTAAATATTTGTTATTTTTGCTGAACGAAGCGTCGTTGATCCGAACAACTTCATATAGTTGTAATTCTATGGCCCTCACCGATGAGCATAGAGCAAGGATATTTCACCTGCATTAGACTTCCGTCCAAGGGCTCTTGCGGTAAGGAAACCATTATTCTGAGTTCATACTCAATTAAGGCGAAAGTGGTGTAGGGGCGAGTCGCGTTGCTCACCACGCGCGCGGTCCGGATACCGAATCCAGGGTCGCGCATCGTCCAGGCCGACAAAGCCTTCCATCCCTTCGGCGTCGGTTAATTGGCACCAGACTTGCCTAGGCAGGTGAAAAAACACTGTCTTGTTCATCGGCTGACCCCAGTAAGTCATTGTAACGGTCATATCGTATTCAAGTTGCTACAGCGAAATTACAAATGAAAGTTACACTGGTGTGCAAAACTTTGGGACGAGATGGATGAAGTAACATAATCTAATAACCTCTGTGACCCTTACAACGGTTTCTTTTAGTTATATTTTGTACTATATTGCAGTATTTCTTTCTATGTGCGGTTATATTATATCGGGTCGCCTTACTCGGCAGTAACACATCAGGGGAAAGTCGTTTGGACTGCTCCTCTCCCAAGCTGGCCTTCTTCACTGCCGGGGGGCGAGGCTTTCGTTTTCCGCCTTGTCGACGATTTATTTTTGTTTTTTCTTCATTGTCGTTCCATTTCCCATCTCTATAGTCAGTTTCAATCACCACAGTGCCCAAACACGAGCCTCACTTTTGCCTTTAAGCTTTGCACACCAGTGTAGAATTGTGCCGCATCCCAAAAAGGGAATAATTAACAGCGAACACTTTATCCTTTCTTTCCTTTATCACACTCAAGTAGGTCTGATTTAGATGGGGATTTCGGCCGCATTAGTAGAGTCGGAGATAGATATACCGGCGCCACCTCCTTTCTGGAACGTTATTTCAAAATTCGAGATAGGGCAAAGTCTGACAATACCGCTGTTCGAGTTTTAGAGCATCGCCGGCTGAGCTTACAATTAGAGCTATAGCTATCAGAGCTAATAGAATGAATAGAATATGCAGACTCAAACGCTGATTTTGGAGTGCGCCGCTCACTCGTTTGCCGTAAATGGCCGGATTGAAGAATGTGCTCGCCTATCCATTCCGAGAGTCCGCGATGTAATGATGTCACTTTTGCTACTAGTTAACGTCCATCCAGTGAGTAAATAAATAAATAAATATTCAGTTCTTGGTATATTTAGGAAACAGTGAGCCATGAGAAATGCACGATTTCATCGAGGCTAGCTTAGGCAGTCTTCGTGAGGCCACCTTTCAGTTGTTACTTCCAGCAATGAGAAAGATGGTTGGTTACACAAACTGTGTGGAACTATTTAGACACACATTGTACCTTGTAGCGCCCTCCATAGCACATGCGCGCTACAAACTACAAAACAACATCTTCGCTGACATTCTTCTCCTCAAGCCGAACCGAGAGAACACGAGACCGTTACTCGTCGCTTATTAGTCCCTTTCGTCTACGTTTACATTTGAGAAGATGGGTATGTGTTCGTTAGGGTCTCCTACCCTGTCATTTAAAATTGGTTCAATTTAGATAGGATCAAAAGAATGAAGACGTCCGTTTTAGCTGTTTGAAAGTACACGCCCTGAAAGAGTCTGATAATGAATGAAGAACAAAGAGTCTGCTGTCAACCAAAATGTTGGGATGCGCCACGCATGTGACTTCCTCTTAGGATTCTTTGGCACGAATGGAATGCGCGTTGTAGCCCAAACGCGCACAGGCCAGCTGGTTATCGTTCTTTGATGCTAACGCAATTACCAACCAATCTAACGTTGGTCATGATCAATTCTCTACGTTCACATTTCGACATCGCGCTTCTAGAAAGCGGGGGCTCTTGTTGTTGGGAGGGATGTGTGGAGCGGGGTGGGGGTTAAAGGAGGCGGGGCAGGGAGGGAGGCGAAAAAATATGAGTGAGCCACTAGTAGTACTTGAAACTAGTCTCAGGGATGGGAAGGGGTTATGGGGAAGAATATGAGCTTCAAGTTCTCCTTAACGTTTCTCCCCTCTCCTGCGCTTAGTCTATTAGTGTCACCTACTACCGGCCCTGTTTCGAATGTCCCCCAAGACTATGAGTCATAGGAAGTGCGCTCGCCCATAAATCAGTATCCCCTGAAACATTCACGGTATAGACTCGAATTTGGTCACTATTCTGATGAAGCAAAATTCACCTACTTTTTCAAGACTAGCGGTATTCCATCCACATCGCCTTCTTTCATGTTCGTCAACTGTAGATGAGACGACCACCGCAGCCGTAAGAACAATAAGTAAATGCATCTGGAAGCTTCAAATTCAGCCAGTTTCAAAGAACTTATCAGTAGTAAAAGCTTACCCAAGTGAGCTGTTCAGTGAGCCTTGGTGAAGTCAAGGCAGCCAGAGTCTGCGAAGTGCTGAGCTCCACTAACAAATGGAGGCTTCGTAAAGCAAAAAAGCGGCCACAACCGGCTTACAATGGACTACCAGTTGGTCGACCAGAGCCGAGAATTCCTTGATCTTTATCGAAGACATCTTGGTCACTCGCACACGTCACATGCTGAAGATTTATGCGTTCCTCGTCGGTTTACGTCTCCTTCAAGCTACCACCGACGACTGTCCTGGTAAGCGTTACCTGATTTGTGTGAATTCTACCAGTGGTAATCGGTATGGCATCCCGGCTATCGCAAAACCCTGTAATTTGAATAGTCCTTTTATTCGCTTGACTATGTCTGTACTCCGCTCACGGCACCCCACACCTCTAAATCGCAGGGCCGAAATCGCTTTCTGAGAGCAAAAATCTGAGCGTTCAGTGTTGAAAAGACTTTCAAAATGATTCTACTGTATAGTTGTGGGAGGAAACGCGAATTTCTGATTGTTTGTACCTCCTCCATAGGTCGTTTGAGCCTCAGACTGAAAGAAATTGAGAAATTTCTAACGAATTATTGACAATCATTTGAACAATTTGAGATGTTATACCGAAGAAATACCACCCAATGAAGCTACTCGAAGTTTAACCTCATGATTTAGATAAAAATATTATACAGAAGCCGTAGAGGCTGCAGTCCCATTATTTATGACGCAAAAACGATGAAACCTTGCATTCATTGAGAGCAACAGCCTCAGCAGAGTCGAAGTGGGCGTGGCGTACAGAAGTCGCACCCTCTCTTGCCAGCCGTGCAGATTCCTTCACGATCACGATTTGCATCATGAATCGAATTCAAATAGTCCCTATGATCCCAAAACGATCGCAACAGTAGATTCACGATACAAATCGTGATCGTGAACGAATCTCCACGGCTGACAAGACGAGGTGCCACTTCTGTACGCCACGCCCACTTCGACCCTGCTGGGACTGTTGCTTTGAGTTCACCACGTACTGGATAAAGTCGAATATGTGGCGCATTCTAAGAAAATCGTTGAACAATTCCATCTGCTCGCGTAATCAGCTATGTGTCCGCCGCGATTACATTCAGTTGACACGCAAGGTAGAACTCGAATGCATGGCGCATTCCAGAAGTGAGCTCTTCTAAAACTTTGAGGAATCACCTTGCAGAACCGGCGCGGCTCTGCCCGAAGAAGGATCCCAGGATGAAGTCGGAAGTTGAAGAGAGGAAAACATACCTAGACAAAAGACGGGTGGTCTTACAAGGAGTGGGACAATGCGCGTTCCGCAGCAAAAGGTATACTCCAACGGCTTAGCTGGATCGCGCCCGCGCCGCTCGCACCCGCGCTGAACACCTTCCGACGTGTATCCCCTCACCGTCTAACTCTAGCCGTTTAGCAGAAAGAGCGTTAACGATGAGGAGTGCGCAGCATCAATAAGAATCGCACCATTGGGTATAGAAGGATCCCATTTAACGGGTTCTCGATTGTATCTCATGGTTTTTTCTTCATCCCTGCAACTTGCCCACCTCTCCATGACTTGTGATGGGCTGGCTGCCTTTCCATTGCAAGTTCGCTCCGCCTTTGAGAATATATGGGTAGGATAGATCCAATAAAATTAGTCTTCGACTCTTAGCCTCATTTTTTCACGGTTTTCTTTTGATCTACATTTTTGTGTTTATTTTGATCTACTTGTTTTTCCCGCATAAAGCTCCTCACATGTAGTTCATTGGTCCTAGGCCTTTCATTGAACTTTACCGTATGTAAAGCACATGCCTGACTGCTTTTTGTATGTCATGAAATCCGATATTATGTACTTGGAGATAACCTGGTGAGGATGGTTCAAGATTGAGATAGGTAGAGCTGTACAAACCGATCCTCGCTAGTCAGCGTGCAGGCAAAATCGCCCTTAGCTGTGAACACGATTTCGAAAAAAAGATCTATTGCTAGGCGCGTTCTCAAAAAAGAAGCTCAACACGGGATATTTTATCCTTTTCTTTCTCAGTAAAAAGTTGCATTCAGGCTGGTGTGGACATCCTCTGGAAAAGTTGGTAATATGGACGGATAATCCTTATATTTGGAGATGCGAGCTGCCTTCGATCACCGTGACTAGATGTTCAAATGTGGCCACTGCTGAATGCCTCCGACTGGTGAGGATCTATCAAGAACTCCTTGATTATTCTCCCTAATTCATCCTTTCCCTAATGCATATTAAAATATGAGGCGAAGTAAAATATGAAGCTGGAGTTTCAGGACGACTTGGGCGGCGATCTGTATCTGATGCTCTTCCGAGACTCACCGAATACGATCGGTATTGATCCTGACTATTTGGCAAAGGGACGGGTAGACAGGTTGAGAACAAAGGTAAGAAGTCTAAATCTCGGGGAAAGCGCTCCTATCTCAAAACTACTTTTCAAAATAACAGTAATCCTTACGAAAACCTGGACTTGTTTTCAACAAGCCTTTCTAGCAAAATGTTTGCGCTTAAAAAGAAATGCTTCTGCAAAATATAAAGCAAACGATGGCGATAATAGTAGCAACCAAAAAGCTTCTCTTATTACAAGGATACCCGACAGCAGTTCCGTCGGGTGGCGAGAATGCAGAGATGCAGACAGGTCAGCGGACGAGTTGCAGCTTGTACTGTCGTGATTTGGCGTCAAGGTAAATAAAAGGTAATATAGTACGTCCCACATAATGCAACAAGCGCTGCGACTCGTCCACTAACCCGAATGCGTCTTTGCCTTTTCACGGCGCAATGGACCTCCTGTTGGGTCTTTATTATAGACAATGGTGGGCGTATCACGCCGCGAGGGTCGCCGATACGACCCTGCTGGGCCGTAGGGGTATACTCTTCGCTCCGCCTCACACCTTTGGGGGCCCGCCTCCTTTTCAACCATCTATATCTCCCTTTTTCGACCTCTGACATTACCCTGGAATCCTCCTTTGAACAATAACCGTCAAGCTGGTCAGAATGTTTGCCGCGTCAAGAGCAGACCCGGGGATCGTACGTGTGCATGATCCTTATCCACCACTCAACGCCAACGGGACCTTGATGACTTTATATTTTTCTAAACGAAATGCTGGAGCAGAGATACGAAGTAGCTGCTAAAAGTTTTTTTTTTCTGAGAAAGCATTCCTCATCTCCAACTTTATTCGGCGTTCAGGAGGCCTTGGAGGCGGATGAAGAGGCAATATTTACAGGAAACGGATCAAGACCGTAGGAATAAGCCTGAGGGATCATCAGTTTGCCTTGATCAACAGTCTCATGGCCAGACAAGAAGCACCCCTAAACCTTCACTATGACCTCACTGACGCACATTGAGCTAGAAAAGTGACCAGCTGAGGTTTCCTCAGTCTCTATAGTCTGCCGATCCCACCCATTTACTGCCTTTCCAAACACCTCTAGCGCTTTCTGAACGGGGAAGCTAATTGTAGGAACGGATAAACAGTTTATAAGTTGTAAAGTTATAAAGTTTATAAGCACACGACAAATCTCAGGTTCAAGTCCCACTCCTACCCCACCCCCCCCCCTTTTCTATGGAGGCGGAAGCAAAACCAGTACGAACATTGACGTCTAATGCCTTCCACCTTCAGGCTCATTTGTTGTTCATGGAGAATTCCACAATAAGAACGAAGGTCAAAAAGAAAAAAAACTACCCAATAGAGAATAGGCGGACCTCCCAAGAGTGTGGACCAACACGCAATTTGCATCGAAGGATATCCCACGGCGATCTAGCATGGCCTTACCCGCGGCTCTTTTGGCCCAGAACGCCCACAAACCGGAGCACTCCGGTACAGCTTAGACGATGATGTGGCCGTCGGACCTGGCATTGCCGAAAGAGTGCGCTGCTACTTGATTAGATAGAGATATGAAAAAAATCGAGAGTACCCGACAAGAGACCCATCGCGCGGCAAGACGGCAGAGACGCGATGGGTCAACGGACGAGTCCTAGCGTGTGATGTGCGATGTGAGACTCAGTATGGTACCCTATATTTATCCTGACGCTCAATCGATACAGTGAGCACTGCGACTCGCCCGCTGGGCCGTCTGCGTTTCTGCCGTGCCACCGCGCGACGAGCCTCCTGTCGGGTACCCGTTCTAAATCCAGGCGGCGACATAAGCCAAACTCGTCCACTCATCCTTTACACTGTCCGCGCGCTCGTCCAAACTTAAATCAAGGGACAAATAGGGTTCACATTTTTGGGTTCTAGGCCGTGGTAAAGTTGCTTTTCCATCGTAGAATACGCCTCATTTGCAAAAAGAGCGGGGTGGCAAACTTTCCGATCGATCTAATATTCATTTGCTGCTCATTTGAGTTCCACTTTTGGTTGTGATCTTTTGAAGTAAGCAAAATTATTTTCAGATTTATTGCAAAAATGGAAGTTGGACGCTTCCAGACAGCAACATCCGGATGACACATTTGCTCTGCGACCAGTACATCATTGACCACTACAAGGCACTTACATCAAAGAATAAGCCTTTGCCACCAGCCGTCAGCAAAATAGCTACGCCAGATGATGACCTCTTAATTAGCGACGTGCTGGTTACTAATACGCTGAAGAAGAAAACGGCGAAAATCCCCGACGGGGGATACCCATTTCCTACTTCTCCAGAACCCCCGGAACCCACGAGCTCGATTACGGGTAAGGAGGATTTAATCAAGCCTCCAGATGGAACTTACCCATCACCTGATACTTCGGCGACCACAGTAGGCCAGATCGTGGCGAAAGAAAAGGAGAATCCAGGCAACCCTCCAGATGGAGCTTACGTACTTCCTAATCCTGTGATACCGCTCGAAGTGGCGACTTACCCACCAGTGCCTTACCCTACCTCTACCGTAACTGCGACAATCTCTTTGACGTCTACCTCTACTTTACGTCCGACAACTGAATCGACAACCACAACTACTGCAGTTCTAACGACTACCACGTCTACGACCCCGCCCTTTCCCACAACAACAAGGTCTACAACCACTCCAGAACCACTGGAACCCATTGACACAACAACGGTTGAAGAGGATTTATCGAAGCCTCCAGACGGGAAGTACTCCTTACCTAATCCTCCAACAAACACAGCTGGTCAAAACTTGGCGAAAGAGAAGGAGAATTCAGGTATTCCTCCAAATGGAGCATACGTATTTCCCAATCCTGCTAAACCGCTCGAAGTAGCGACTTACCCATCAACGACTTACCTTGTCCCTACCGTAACGCCGACAATCTCGTTGACCTCCACTTCTTTACGCCCGACAACTGAATCAACAATCACAACTACTCCACTTCTGGCGACCACTACCACATCTACAACCCCGCCCGTTCCTACGACAGCCTGGCCTAGAACCACTCCAGAACCCACAGAACACATAGACTCGAAAACGGCTGAAGAGGATTCATCCAGGCCTCCAGACGTGACTTACCCATTACCCAGCCCTTCAACAAATACAGTAAGTCAAAACCTGGCGAAAGAGAGAGAAAATCCAGTCATTCCTCTAGCTGGAGCCTACGTATTCCCCGGTGCTGCGATACGAACAACGCTAGCAGTTCGCACCTCCGCCACCACTTCCTCGAAGGCTACGACCAGCGCTCCTATAAGCACAACTCCAACTCCTCCTTCCACTTTTACAACCTCTGCTGTTCCCAGAACAACAGCGACTACTAGTAGAGCAGTACCAGCTTCCACATCTTCGACCAGCGCTCAGCAGACTACTACAAGTAAACCTACAACCGCTGCCGAGTACCCTACGGGAAAAAGCTCTAAGAAAGAACAAGTAGAGTTCACAACTCTAAGCCCAACTTCCCAGAGCTCCTCTGAAGGATATACCACTACTGTAACTCGTCAACCTGCCGCCAAAAAGAAAACTACTACGACAGCTTCCACAACAACAGAAGCAGTAAAGACCACTTCCAGTCCCACACCTCGACCTTTTGTCAAGTTAAGCATCACTCACAAAGAGGAGAGCAACCAACCTCTGGTAGATCCGTATGGAGACGAATCTTTCCCTGTAGAAAAACACGAACCAGAAAGAACTCAGTCACGCGAGCAGAAAGTCGCTAGCCAAAAAGCAGCAGGGCCCAGACAAGTGAAGATCCCAAGTAAGAAAGCCCCGACCGCTAGAAGAACTCACCCAGTAGCGCTCAGCAGGGCAATCCGAGCTCGCCCCTTACGTGGGGAACAAGCTGAATCGAAGAAATTCCGAGGGAAAACTACTAGACAGAGAGGGAGACTTGTTGGATTACAACCGACAGGAAAGAAGCAGACACAGCAACGAAAGAGGAAGCAAAGAACTAGGGCGAGAACATATGCTAGTATAAAGGTGACAAAACGTGAATAAATGTATATGTCTGATAAATTATGTGTGTACACCCAAATTCTAAATCGGAATAGAGAAAAGCTTCAGATGCATGAGGTACATATGGGGTTTGAACACGAAACATAGGTGCTAGTTGACCTACCAGTGGAAGAAAAATGAAAAAGAAACCGCTAAACATGTCTCAAAGGTCCTTCTATGCTGGGAAGTCTGCAATACATTTTAAAAGACAAGAGGAACCGAGGCCAGAGAACGTCAAGAGGCGAGAGAGCATAGCAGGGAACGAAACCGTGGACATCTTAATTGTGGGCGTGGATGACTGGTTGCGGCACCCGACAGGAGGCCCGTCGCGCGGCGAGAAGGTAGAGGCGCAGACAGATCTGTGGACGAGTTGCAGCGTGAACTGTTCAATGTGGGACATGCGCTCCAACACCCCCGCTAGCTCGTTCGGATCTCCGTGTTATCGGCGCTCGACGGACCTCTCGTCAGGTACCTGGTTGCTTGAGGTGCTCACGGTTGCAAGTTCTAAGACCCTGGTCACCTGCTCACGCGTTTAGAGTGGTGAAAGTGGCCCTACCTCTGTAGGTGTGGGCCCACTATGTTAGCAGCGGTTAATAGCGCTTCAGCTATTCTAAACTAATCATTCAATGTTCCTTTCAAATCCCGGGAAACAAGTTCTTTAGAAGCGGAAGATCAGGAGCTTATCAAATAGCACAGCTAAATAAATTGCAAACACATCCCGCCAAATAATAGAGAAATGTGCTACGTAAATTAAGAAAAACACAGAAAGTAAATAATGTACCCCCATACTTTGGCGATGAGCCCCCATGCGGCCAGCAGAGAAGCCTGAGGGCACCAATTCTTACTACGCTTCTGGGTAAGATTTGAAAATGCTACTGGTCGTCGAACTTCCACTATAAAATAGCCTAATAGAAAGACTGAAAGTGTAGTGACAAAAAATGGCTGAAGAGAGAGTAGACTAGTCTGGTGACGAAAATAAGGGCAGGCCAAAACTGTGTAGCTGTTTTGCCCTGCCCTTGATTTCGCCACCGAACTAGTCTACCCTCTCTTTAAACATTTGCCCTTACTCATCAAAGGCAAAAGCCGGGATTAGGCGAAGAAACCAATCCTTCTCATCATCTCTGTGCGCGGTTATGCACCCATAGAGACGTTAAAACGCTCAGAACCCCAAACGGCGCGGCAATAAAGCCAAAGAGACGCGTTGTTGGCTAACCTCACCTAGCGGGCGCCATGCCCGCCCCGGAAGTAGTGCGTGACTGACACATCGGGTGAAATCAGCTAGGTTGATTGCCGCATCAACCGCTGTCAGTCAAAATAAAACAGTCAAAACAGTGCTGTTTCAAAATTCGATGTACTCAATGACCCCCCCCCATTTTATGGCTCATAATCCATATCAAATGTTTACTGGTCATCCTGATGAAATATCGCGCTAATTTGAAGACTGTGGTTTGTTGCATGATGGAACACTGAATCTATCAATGTGTGAGGTAGCTATCACAAGCAGCTTTCAATGGCCTCTGGATTTGCTTTAAATATGATTGAATTAATGGCACAGTATTCATAATTTTGATCTTAACCAATGATTTTACGTCGAAAATTCGAAACGGTTTTATCAAAGACACAAAATATAGCGGGAAAGCAAGTCCTACTCTATTTCAAAAATGTAAACCTTCCAAAAAACTAGAAACTTAAACAAACTTGAACTTTAACCGAAAAAGAAAACAAACTATGTCAAGGATATTTGAAAACTTCATATGGGAAAATTGCCAACCGCGTAACACTCATAACAAATGTAATGATAACAGTGAAAAATGAGAAAGGATAACAATGACTGACCGAAACATCAGAAGATCATGCTCTAACAAAAACAGTTCATATCACAGATACACGGATGAAAATTCGAACAAATAAAAACAATCAAAAACTCTAAAGATGTCTCATGAAGCTTTACATAAAGCAGCCTCGCGGTTACTCCTCATCCATATCGTCTCCTTCTTCGGCACCATCTTCACCAGCCGTCGACCACCAAGCAACGCATCCAAGGCCTGTCTCAGCCATTGTACCAATGATTTCATACGATTTCTCTTTTTGCGCCTCTTCTTGTGTTAAATTTGGTTTCACGTCTCTGAAATTGAGATCTATGTGACCCTCTGCATTGAAATATACCATATACTAACTACACTAGGTCGCGTCACAGGAACCCTATCACTCCCTCCCTCAAAAAAAAAAAAAAAAAAGCCAAGGTTTGTGAAGGCGTTAGCAAGCAACCATCGCTCTTTCGAACGCCCAATTGCATAAAAAAGTGAATCGAACAAATGGTGAAAATATCAATAACATCGTAGCCAGCTGGCCTACGGTAACACTGCAGAAGTAATCAATACTACCAATGTTTCTTGCCCTACAAATCGTCCCGAAACCGCAACTAATGGAGTCAGAGTTTCTAGGAGAAATGTAGAACTCTCCTACAAACGCCCAAGACATCAGACCAGGAAAAACTGCATTCCAAAATGCAAACCAAATCCTTTGCGTTTGTCCAAATAATATCATTGAAACATCTTACTTTCTACCCTGCGAACATACTTGTTAACTGGCTAATTTTCAAAAAAAAACAAATAAATAAATACAAATAAATAAGTAAGTAGAAAATAAAAATAAATGGCACAGCACTGCTTACCTGAAAATATTCTCCACTACCCGAAATCGCACAATTTTGCCAGGATCCAAATAGAGTTTAGCAGGAGGCTCTCCATCTTCTGAGGGATATTCCCAATACCAGATCTAAACACTATAGTAGAGACCAGCAAATAAATAACACTGAAAGGTTTTCCATACTGAACCAATAGTTGTGAAATTACGTAGGAAATCTTCGATGATTAAGATGTATGTGAAGATTATTACACAATTGGAAATTTCTATGCAGGTGTTTCATGAGCGGCCGCGACGAGACACAGTGCACCGCCTCATTGGCTCAGGGGCAGAGCGTCTGTCTAGTAAACAGAAGGTCGCTGGTTCGATTCCAGCATGAGGCATCCTTTTGCATTTCGTGCAAAACCTTGGAAAAACTCTGTACTTCCATATACTTTGTACGGCTGATCACAAAATAAGAATTATACTATAAGAAACACCATGAAGTAAAATAAAACACAAATCACGAGAAAGAAAAAAGAAATAACCACAATGAAAGCAGAAAACGAGGAATCTTGAAGAAAGGAAGAAATAAAAGTGCTGGTAAGGAATTTCTTCATCTAACAATAAAAACTTATATCTGATATACTTGATACCTAATATTTCTACCTGTTCACTCTGTTCAAAAATATGCGGCTCTGGAAGGCGTTCCGCAGGGATTGTGATGTCTTCAAAGAATTCCACTGAAAGTGTGAGGCCAATGCTGGTCGATGCCACTACACGTGCTTGGATTACCTCATCAACGTGAGGACGAAAAACCACCAATCGAAACTGAAATTTCCTAGGTTTAACTACTACGCAGTCCGGTTGAATGAGAATTTCTGATTCAAATTGCTTGTAAAGATGCACTTTTGCCAAAAAAAGCTACACGTCGTGTGTTTGAGTAATACCACTGTTATATTTAAAACTTTATTCCTTATTCAAACCTGCGGTGTGACACTGAAAAGTCAATTTTCAATGGCTCAAAAGCTCCAGAACACCGGGAGCTTTTCGATTCCTCTCAATAAGACGGCTTTTTGGCCGTTTCTACTGAAGGAAAACAAAGAAAAATACAAAAAGTAGTTGTCTTATGTGTTTTCAGCACCATAGAAACTACACTCCAGAATAGTATCATACATGATGCTTCTGAACAGCATCACTCCTAAACTATACACTATTATCTCTTGAGCCAGTCGGGGAACAATGGCATCCCCGACCTGGGAATCAAGCTTCGAACTGGACCTCTCCTGAGCCGAGAACGCCCCCTCCGGGTCGATAAGAGATCCATATCGTTGAAGATTAAAACAGAGTTTCATACGCCAGCTCATCCCCGTCATTCACTGTAAAAGTCTAATCGGACCCAAATGTCGCTATGAGCCCGAGTGAAAGTAGAAAGCGTGGCGCAACCAATTGACGCCCACTTCCTTAATTTTACCATCATTCCTCAAAGCAACACCCCCGTGAGGAGCCAACTTGAAGAATCATTCTAGGGTGAGATAGGGTAGCCCACGTGTAGCACATGTCGCGCACTTTTGAGACGCGACAACGGCACTAAGGTCATGCAAAGCTGGCTTTAGTGCCGTTGTCGCGTCTCAAAAGTGCGCCACAACGGCACTTAGGTCTTACAAAGCTG
>KZ344991.1:5502-19061 GCA_002352805.1 Teladorsagia circumcincta
CTGAGATGGGCCTGCGGCTGGACGCGGCTGGTCAAGGATAGAAACGAGGACGTCAGAGCGGTTTTGTAGACTGCCCCTGTCCAGCTAAAGGCGTGAGAACAGCGTCTGCGATCGTATGGGCAGTTCTGAGGAGGCCACAGGACCATCCGATAAGAACAGCGATGGACTTTGAGGTGGAAGGCAAGCGACCGCGAGGAGCCCTAAAGAAAAGGTGGAAAGACGTAATCAAGAAGGACCTAGGTGAGGTCACGGCCACGATGGAAGATGCCCTGGACAGAGCGAAGTGGCGACGACTGACAAAAACAGCGGACCCTGCGACTGCGCGGGACTGACGCTAGGGAGAAGAAGAAGAACGCTTCACACAGGGTCACAGTTTGTAAAGGAAAGTCTGTTGATCACTGAATATGAAAAGCACGCATTCTTTGAAAATTTATTTTCTCAACTCATGACAATACGAACCCTAACACTGGGACAATCTGGCAGTTGTAAGAAAGCTGGGATGTCTCCCTGTGGACTTGAGTAGGTCGATCTTCAAAACCTCCTTCTTTCGAACTCTCCTTCCAAATATTAGGCATTTCAGGAACTTCTGTCGTTTTCCTACACCCCACAGTTACATTCTTCTTTTTTCTAGAATTCCTGAGAAGCAGTCATAAATTTGGGTACCATTTTGTAGGGCTTTTCCTGCTCTATCGAAGCATGTCTCAGGTTTGCTCCAAAACTTTTTCTTAAGACTTTTACAATGGTTTACCAATTTGGCATGATTTTTTTCCTAGCCTCAAATAGACTAGAGGGAAGCAGGAGCAGGTCAAGATATCAACGATGCACTTAGCTCAGACATGCGCGGAACATGCTATATAGGAGTACTTCAAAAAGTTATTGCAACGAAAGTGAGAGCCTTGGGTGTGGTGAGAGGGGTGATCGGATCTCGGACGTTGCCACCCATTAACCAAAAGTTCTGATTGTAGCACTTGTGCACGGGACTATTGAGAATGCTTCAACCTACCTGTACGTATATGGATTGTGGAGCCAGGCTATACGGAATAAGCTGGAAAATTCAAAAAATGTGATAGAGGCATGCCGCGACAGAGCCCGATTTGGAAGGGGGTCCATGAATTTTCAGCTGCTTTATGTATTAAAAGCGACTCTTCTTCTGCTAATTTGCGACGTACAATAGAATGGATTCTTTCCTACAGCCCATGAAGATTTACTGAGTAGATCGACAACGAACAAGCTCGACAAATTTCGCAAAACCGAAATTGTGCTGAAGGAGGGTTATGGCTGCTTTCATAAGATCAGTGGCTAGTCTAGCTCTTTGGAGCCAGGTGGAACTGTTACAGTGACAAGGTACCCCTGTCAATGTGTCAAACTACTCCCAGAAATCTACCACATTCGGCCGATATCCCTCATTATGGAAGGACCGACTCATCCCTGATAGGTGGCCTGGACGCAGATCACGCAACCAACCCTGCCCAAGTCGAACCAACTAGGCTACGGAGTGATGGCAGAAATTGCATCAAAACCCATCATGATGGTGAAGTGACCTCCCCTCAGCTCATCGCCCCCAGAGCTCCAGCATCCCAATTTTGCATACCCTTTGGAGCGGCGTCTTGTAGCAGATGTTTCGAGCATTTGAACGGTTTTTATTCCAACTTTGATAGTTTAGTTTAAGCCGAGATATATGCATTCGAAATTCGAGGTCGAAAAACGACAGAATTCTAAAACTTCTAATACTTTTTCATGGTTACAGTTGCATTGAGGTATCTGCACCAAAATTCTTCCTCCTCCTAGTCACGGGAGGGCTGTCGCTACTCCCGATGAGGGAGTGATAGTTGTTACCGAGTTGTAAGGAGGTGAAAAAGCAAACTGACCAGGCTTCGATCCTGTTGATTTGATCGTGGCAGGGATCGGGGATTGACTCAATCGTCTCAATGACAACCTCTGAAATAACTTCTTTGAAAAGCATTGGGGGAGAATTGCACGTCTACACAGAAACGTGGAGTGAAGGCAATGGCAGCTGAAAACAGCTGTGACTACGAGAAAGCTGTAGATTTCTCTTATTACAGATCCTTGGAATCCAAATGAAGATAGGTTCTGAAAATCTTGGGAGAGTGGATAAAAAATCCAATGAGGCACCCGAAGAGTCGCTTCGGCGAGCTCCGACGAGTCAATGAAGATGGGCGGCTCGATTTGTGATTTGTGACCATGAGCAACATGCAAAATTCTGGTCTACAATTCTACTTCACGGCTTCTATTATAGAATGCACCGTATGCTAAACATAGTAGATGCCTAGGACTGTTATACCCTCCTGATTCGCGAGCTTCTTAGCGCAGCGCCTACATGCTCATTGATTCCAGAGGCAGAACTCGAACCTCACTGTTGAAAGTGATATAACCTATTCGAATACAATATGTTTCATACCGGTTAATCTCTCGACGCTATCGCCCATAATTTTATACGACTCTCTACAACCGCATGAGCTGTTGAAGCATATGCCCCCTCACAGGGTAACATGGCTCGGAGATGCTTCATCCCAATTAATTTCTGCTTGCTTTCGAGGACTATCGAGGTCAGATAAGTGGAACACATTCAAATAGCGCGAGCTTCGGAAACTTGTAGCGATACTAGTGCTAAATCATCAAGAACAGTTCACAAGAACCTGTAGACCCAATCGAGCCCAGTATGGGGGTCATAAATGTGAACGGAAATGTGGGCACTCTGCCTTCAGGCAGTGATGTACAGCTTCTGAAATCTAATCTTCTAATCGTATGGACCAAATTTCGAAAGATCCTTCTGGTAGGAAAGGTCATTCGTTAGGGTTCGAGATATCCCACGTAATTTGGCGTTTTCCAGTAGGGTGGATAATTTTCAAAGTTTGAGTTCACATCGATCTTCCAGGTTATCCATTTCCACATGTGTGTAACTTCTTCACAGCTCGCCTGCCCAGACGGTTGTGCGACAGTGCCAAGTGGTGCCAACATCTCACGTAATAACCACTGCTCGAGGCCTACCTCACCGTGGCCATCCATCGCTGTTCGTGTGCTACCCCTGCTCCTTTTTAAGTAATTACAACATTTCACGCACAACATTGCACGTAGTCAATTACTAGCGCTTATTTGGGCTTTGGGCGTACTCATAACTGTAACACAAGTATCGCCTTTGTCAAGTTCTTGCTAGTATCAAAATCGGCTTAACATCTTTACGTAGTTGATGTCGCGGTATGCGACGGTGTCGGGGCGCGCGCTGCACGCCTGGGCTCTGTCTTGCTCCATGGCCACTAACGTCAGGCGCGCGCGGCCCTAGAAGCGCGTGCCACGTAATGGCCCCGCCCCCAGCCGAAACCAGTCGTCTTGCGGTCGCCTCTGCCGATCGAGGCGTACTTCCTCTCCGTGAGGCGGGAGTCTCAGGCTACGGCCGCCAGGAGGCCATGGGCGACACCAGAAGTACGCAGAGTACTTCAGGGGCTTAGTGCTGCCGTGCGGTCTAGCGCACGGTAGTCTCCCTTGGCGGAGCATCGGTAAGTTCACACCAAGCCAACCCTATCGAGGTTCGCCTCGCTTAGGCCCGAATGGTGTGATCGGCTGTAGGGCACCTTAATAATGTTTAAGGGAGGAGGCAGAGCGCATCGTAGGATTACCGCAACGGACCCATCCGAAGACAGGGTTAGATAAGGCCGGCAGACGATGAGAGTAGGACGAAGGTATGTCCAGGATGAGGACCCCAATAAAATGTGAGTATTCATATGTGTATTATATCTTGTGGAACAGCGGTCAGGGAGTGCCAGGGCGAGGGGCCCGACATGAGCGCTGTACTATCCGGTGTATCTGATGCAATGTATGTTGTTTGTATTGCTTGTGTAGGTTACCTCGGGGAGCGGCGCCGTGTCGGGGGGAAAACGGCACGGAAACCGGGATGACCTGCCGGAGCAGGCGCCTCCAATTGAGGCAAGGGAGTTCGGAACCCCGATATCGTCGCAGGGAACGAGACCCTAGGGCGGTCTCGGGAAAGACGGATACCCTTCCTCCAATTGGTTCCGCGACAGTTGAGAAGTAATTCACCCGCAAAATGGAAAGGATGTTTCTTCTAACCAGATTCCCCATGTTCTTCATTAATGGTCATTTTGCACCTCCGCTTTCATATTTGAGCGCAACATAGACATCTAAATAATCGCGGAAAATACCTTCGTGTTAAGGTTCGACGAGCCCCCAAATACGCCGCCAATCGCTACTGCTCACTCACGATTTCTTTTCCTTTTGTGCTTACCGGTTATTAGTGAGCACCTGCTTCATATCTGAACCTCATCACCTCGCTTCCGCTATCGCGGAATGTGCCTTTAGAGGAGGATTCCACGGTAAGAATCAAGGTCAAAGAGGACGAAACTTACCTAATGGATGGACAGGCGGATCTGTGAGGTTGCAAACCAACACGCAATTCGCATGGAAGCATATGCCCCGGCGGCCTAGCGTGGCCTTTCCCGCGGCGCTACTGGCGCACTGTCGGCATGGAACGTCCCCATCTCGCTGTCTAAGACACTGCCGTTTGAAAAAGAGACAGCGTTAGCGTTGAAGAGGGCGACGCCGATGAGAATCGCATCAATGCGGAAATCAACGGGAGAGAAAGGGGTCCCATTTCTTGGATTCCAGGCCGTTTTCTTGGTTTTTTCTTCTTTCGTGTATCACTGACCATCTCTAATTTAATTTTTCGAAGGGCGGCCTTTTCATCGTAAATCCGCCTTTAGGCGCGCTACTGTGAGTGGGAGGGGCGTTCGGAAGTACACATCTAATTGCGCGCGAGATGACCCTAAATAATCAAGTAATGTTGATATTTTCGGTGGTCCATCAACAAAAGTCGTACTTCACAAACTTTAACACGAAAATAATAACGTGAATAAGACCTCGAGCTGTCATGTCTTGTACGTAAAATACAGATGTGCATGAGTTCTGCAATCGGAAGACACGACATTGGAAGCGTTATCAAACATAAGAACAACAAATCGTGAGTTTTAACTCAATACTCATATGAGCATACATTTGAAGCCGAACGGTGGCCATAGAATACAATAAATAAACTAAAACAACACATCGTTTTTGAGACTCAGCCTAAAATCTCTTTCGTAACACCATACATTAGGTTTAGGTGAGTTCCTGCGATTTTTTCTTTGTTTCATAATTTAGTGCGCGCAGCCGACAGTTCTACATTTTTTTCACAATGATTGAATACTACCTGCCGTTTGCTGTTATACATGCTGTTTTCGACACCGCAGAATCCCGTTTTTCAAAGAAATTAGCGGAAATCCATGCATGACAGTGTCCTGTACTCTACAACATTTCAACGCCGGACGGAGAGGATCTGATGGGACTGTACAGCCAGCCAAAAGATGCGCGACAAGGTGTTTCCCCGGAGACCACGGCGTTATGGACGGAATTAAACTGGGCAGCCTCGAGCCCTGCACCGGAAGACACTACTTGAACCAAGCAGTATAACGGTGTGACCTATGTCACAACTGTTTTGTAACTTGAGCAGCTGGTGTGCTCCACTTTATCGGTTTCTCTAAATCAATGAAAATGTGTGCCATGAAGGCCCGAAAAGCGCCGACTGTCTTGTGGAGAGTGGGAGCTGATAGTAGGCGAATTCTCACAGTCATTGGTCTTATGAGTCCTCAAAAAATTAGGAACATTTCCCCCACTACCCAAGAGCTTGCAATTCACGTGTCGTCTTGACGTGATGCAATCTTCATTCCATCGAGTAGACTCTTTTGGATACCCTGGTTTGGAAAGGGCAACCACTGTCCGCCCACTTAGCTTTGACCAATGGATGACCGACTCCGCTTAGGAGTACGGATTGATAGAGTAGCATGCTCCTTCGGAAACTGCAATTCGGGCATGGTATCGTAGTACTCAAAAGTTTGGAAGCTTGTTATTTGTCGCTAATATATAAATATATTATATCATATAATAATGATTATCAACCGTCTAGAGGGTCTCATATAAGAAAAGATGATTAATATTGCTCATTAATTGTAGACCTTGGTTTGTAATGTACGCTTTCACAAAAAGAAAGTAAAGAAATATCAAAGTTGAATTCCCTCTCCCACTCACGGAGCAAATGCTTATCACTACCGCTGTTGGGAAGACAGCTGCACCTGACTGGCGTAATTTTAACAATAGAAGCTAAGAGACTGGCGCTCTTGAAAAAGCAGAAATCAAGGAAAATGAACGAATTCAACGTTCAGAAGTGTTGCACTCCACTAGATTTCATGTGGCGCCTCAATGTCGGTAAATTCGACAGCCGAATGGTGCTCCTTTGATATGGCAGTGGAGCAATGCCGCGGCTTTTCACGTCCCAACGAATGACGGCGTTCAAACCTGAAACAAGCATCGTGATCATAACGAAAAAGTCGGGTGTCATCTTCAGGTTGAAGGAGGCTCCCATGATAAGAACAAAAGTTGAAGAAGGAAGAACTCACTTAGTAGAGAGACAGTGTACTCCCCTAGGGATGCGCACCAACACGCAATTCGCATCCATGGACATGCCCCCGGCACTATGGCATATTCCCTTTAGCGCAGTTGGCTCGGAACGCCCACCGACTATCTAGTAATTCTCTGCAGGTCTATACGCGTTGAGTGATTAGATAGCAGAGAGGGCTTTAGGTTGATATTATACTTCTGATGGCCCAGGTACACTAAATGGGAATGAATCATTTACCTGCCAATGCTTTTGCCTAGTCGCCTTCCAATGTGAATGCCGAGATCGAATGGTTTTCTGCAATCCTCTTCGGGTGTTGCCAAAGGTGCAGTGTCAGTCCGCGTCCGACTACGTGATGCAGCGCGCAAGATCGCTCGCGATGATCCTCCGCCGTTAGCGTCACCATTGCTGCGATGTCTGCCCGTGCGGGAGCGCTGTGGTTTTCGCAACATTTGAGCCTGAATAGGTATTTGCCTCGAAGCTGGTCTCATTCAGTTCATTCACACATTCACCCCAACTCTAGAAATTCAGCTAGCTGTCACCCACCACAACGCCAAACAGAATGAGCTAGAATCGTTCATTGTATTGAGAAAAAAGGGTCAAAACACACACGACGCAATTCCTTTCTTGGGTGGAATTTCATACACTTCTTCCTTCAGAAGCTCCTCTAGTTCCTACTGAAGCCACTGTTGTTAGAGTTGCATCGTAGAAAGAAATGACAAAAGTGAAGGAAATGCCATGTGTTTGTGAGGGTGTTCCTTGAAGGAATCTTCCACGTAAAACCCTGCCTCCATTCTCACAAGAAACTGGTACTTTAGTCCTCTTGCTTCATGAGGATAGCAAAAAGACCGAGAATCAAGCGCTGGTTTTGTTATTAATCCAAAAAATCAGGATAACTACAAGAAATTTGAATACCCGCCGTAATACTGTCACAACTGTGGGCTTTGGGAAGCCACACATGCAAATTTGTTGAAAGAGTGGATGTGAACGGATTCCACGTTGGACCTTCCCAGAAACTTACACGTGGCTCCGCAACCGCCATGCACACTGTTACAAGAGCACTTCCGGTTCCGCCCACTGGTCCATTTCGGTCCAACATTTGAGCCTTCCCAGATGCTGTACCTTATGGGTTTTTCATTCTTTTCGCTCCAAACTTTTCATACGATCTTCAGATACCATGCCCAACACCCGTACACAAGAAGAGAATGACCAGTCTTCCCGTGAAAGATTCCTTTAAGCTATAGAATACAAAGTGTGTTTACTACAATACAGTTTCCGTCAACATGACAGGCGATGATGATTGTCACTTTTTCTTATCGTTTACATCGGAAAAATGTAGTAAAGAAACATTTCGAGTGTTGCCAAAGAGTATTCACAATGGTAGAAGGAAACGACTTTTTGAGTGGCCGAAAAGCCTCGAAAGGTCCTCGACGCAAACATCTCCTCAATAAGGAAATTTGGAAGGAAGGTAAACAGACTATTTGGAAGTGCAAGTTTCCCGCTTCTCAAAATTCTCTTCATTTTTTCAAGTATTCACTGAGAGAGATAATGCCTTTTAATACGTTGACGACATCGCGTGATTTGTCATTTGTGACCGCGTGGGACAGGAGCGATTTTGACGGGCGGCGGTCTCACCTTACATCCGTTCATTTAGGATGTAAGTGCAGGAAAACATGGATGTTACATAGTAAATCCAGTAATGGTGAAAGCGTAAATGTTATCTAGGGACGGCAGCACGATTTTCCCTATACGAACGCACAGTGACAATGGATGATCAAGAGCTATTAATTTCTGCTACAAATGAAGAAAAAAATATAAAAGATACATAAAAAGATAGATAAATATAAAAACTTAAAAAAAGCATATGCGCTTGTTCCACTGAAAACGCATATACTGTCATTCATGGGGTTTTGTTTCTACATGTATGATCTTTTATATGAATGTTCGTGAAAGTAGAAGGAAAACTACAGAAGAAATTGATCTAAGGATCTGTGGTTACAGAAAATGTTAGCATAATCAAAGCATATCTAATCCTTCCATGAGCCACGCCGTTTGTGGCTATGACAAAATATTGTTCGTATAATAGTGACAAAAATTTCAGAGAAAGTCGGACATTTGTAGGAAAAAAGTAGATAGCCGAGATGCTGACGCGTCAGTCTGTCGACAACGTGTTGAAAAGCAAAAACTCCCCTGAAAATCTCAACGCCTCCAACGCTGACTTGACGAAGTTTGAAAGGCACCATCTCTCTAAAAAGAAGACGTTCAGAGCGAATTCAACGCTAACAAGATAGAAGAGATTGTAGGCTAACAAGATTGTAACAAGATACCTAGCTGTATCTAACCCTACCGCAATTTGTTCAGAAGGTTATGAAATGGAGGAATGGTTGCCTATCAGAGAGAGCGTAGATATCCGTGGTTTGGAGCGGAGCTCCAGCTAACCTGACCTAGAGATACACCGCGCCGTAATTGGTGCTGAAGGGGGTGTAGAAATTGAACTGCTGCGACCATGCGCTCGTCAGATTTTCGCCCTGGTTGAGGCCCACCAGGGCGAACAACAAAAAGCGTAATGGAACGGATAACGGTCACCACATTCTGACTGCTAAAAAGCGTGTTCCAAAACATATACTGTCCAAATGTGTTAATGACATAACGCAGTGGAGCAGACCCAGTGCCAACCACTATCAAGGATTCCTCAATAGGGAGTTATTTGCCTTTGGGAAGGGGATAGGGTTGGCATCTGGCAGCGAGGTGGTCTTGGATGAGAACTGTCTAATACTTCGGATATGCTGTTCAAGCAGCCATACATCCTCTCTCTCACCTTTTTAGTGTGCCCTCCCCAAAGCGCTTGACGGTACTGCTTGGACTGGGTGGAACGTCTCAGGATTCCACTAATGCCATCCACCTGCACGGATCGCACTGATCATGGAAGTGAAGTGAAGAGAGGGGCAGTGCCATCCCTCCTCTTGTGTTGTGGTACCATAGTAGCAGTTTCTCAGCACGATGCCCACCCTGACAACATCGGATCATTCTGAACCTCATTTTCCTCGTGAATCAAGGTGGAAGTTGTGTTGTCCCATGATTCCTGTCCGATTTTTGTTCAAATTTTAATTCCCTCGAGACAAATCAGTGTCATGGCGAAACATGTTGTTGGGTCAAAGAATGCATCCAGGCCGTCACCCAGGAGGCTTTAGAGGGTCAAACCAGCATCAGAATAGGTAACTAGGGGACGAAAACATCAATGACAATAACAAAAGACTATGCTTTACGACTCCCAAATGAAGGTCTTTAGAAGGAGGACAGTAGTGAAGAGCAGCGCCGTGTGTGTTCGGCTCAATATCTGGTACTGATCGAATACTGAACTACTGATATCAAATGGAGATGAATCATGGGCTTCGGTCTTGCACCGACCGAGCATGACCCAAGAAGCATGCCTGCCCATCTGCGGAAGTCTTCCCTTGGTGTCTCATGGACGGCACTTTCCCTAGTTGCTCACGAATGGAGATGAATCACGAGTCCTCTGCGACAACAACACGAGGCACGCCTGCGGTTACCTCGCAGCAAATACTCCCCAGCTCAACCAAAGCCGAAGCTCCATGTTTGGAGAATATTGTTCTTGAATTGCTAGAATAAGACGGTGTCTTGTTTTTATGATCGCTGATATATGCAGACAAGCATCGTGGAACAGCTCAAGCGATTGGTCGCAGCAGCGCGAGAGAACCATCTCATATGTTTCAAAATCTACTTTCTCTAATGAATGCCCAAAATCACAGGGTGAGTTAGAAGTGATACGATTCCTGTTTCCTTCACACCTAATTGAGGATGCATCGCTCCTAGGTGCGAAACAGCCCTAATTGAGTGCGAGGTCATGATGCCACCTCCACATACGTATTGATTGAGTAAAAGCAAGATAGTCAGCAATTTCTGATAGACTTGTTTGTAAAATATAGCGCGACATCCTTCTGCAGTAAAATTGAATTTCCTCGCTCGATGGTCCTTCTTGGGACCAAGTGGTTGGGAGGTGTTGGTTCAGGGGGACAACGGTTAGGAGCAGCGTCAACCGCCCGTTGCGCAAGGTCCACGAGGGGCCGTATTTGGCCATTGGGAGGGGGTCGTATTTGGCCACTGGAACGGGAGAAATTGTAAGCCCAAACCATGAAACCAAACTATGAAGGAAGTTGTGAGCGTTTGAATGTTGAAAACTCGCATGTGCGCGAAAAATTGAACGACGGGACGACTTTCTGAGGACTTGAATATTTGCAACAGTTTAAAGTCTTTTCAGAAAGAAAACAATTAGAATCTTTGTATCCCCGCTCATGATCACGCTTTTGAAAAGAGGTATAACCTTTCAAATGGAGAGTGATCGCATCGTAAAGTGATCACTGCAAGGTTTAATTTTCCAGCCTATAAAAAGGGGAATTCAGAAGTTTGAAAATAAGAGGTGGGCTTTGAAAGAAGAAATTTCGGGATTGTAATCATGTCTAGATTTATGCAGATTTTTGGGAGTTGCTTCCTTTTGATCGGCGTAGTATGAGGGTGCTGGTGCAGGGAGGTAAGGATTAGGAGGGGCTTGATCGAAGTACATAATATGACGATGCTGGTGCAAGGGGCAGAGGTGGACAGGGGCTTGTTAAAATGATGAGGTGGTAAGCCCATCAGGGGCCGTAAGGTATGCTCTCCTGTTCGGGGCTGGGACGTCCCGAATCGGGTCATCCCGACTATGGCGTCCCCGAAAGCAGCCGTAGGGTATGCTCGCGGGGCGTCCTAGGGGAGTCAGCCATGCAAGGGCTCTTCGGGGCTGGGGGTCCCCGATTCGGATCTCCTCGACTATGGCGTACCCGAAACTTCCGGGAAGAGCATACCTTACCGGGATGGGGACTCTGCCCCAAACAGGAGAGCATACCTTACGGCCCCAGGGATAGGTGAAACAGGCACGTGCGGTGTCGTGGTAAACCACGACTTCATAGTTCAATATGCTACAGTCCTTTCTCATTGAGCTCAGAAACTGTAGCATTAGTCACTTTTTATCCTAACATCTGGCTGTATTTCTTACGTTGACATCTGTTGGTACAGTACCACCTGCGGTGACTGCTACCGTATATAGGCCGAATGATGTAACATAGTCAGAACGTTCAATAAATCTCTACCACTGAACGCCGTAACATGCGGGAACCTAGTAGCAACTAAGTTCACAATGATTGTTAATAGACCACCTGTGTATAAACACTACTTGATGACTCTCAAGAAGGTATTAACCAGTGATCCCGCAAAGTCAGACCGAAAATGTGTCGGAAGAGCCAGAAGGCAGGTAGGCGTTTTTTACACAGAAGAAAATCGAACGTTCGACTATTTATGAATTTTTGTTTCATGAAACTTTTATATCCTAAAATTTGAATGTTTCGGATTATAGGCTCATCGATTCGATCATACTACTATTAGTTCCCATTACTGTGAAAATATCAGTATCTTAATATTACTATCTTCATCCAGAGTGGCGTTTTTCATTCCACACTTGTTGATTTCATGTGTAGTAGTGGCTATGTGCTCAATCAATACAGATGTAGCGGTGGCATCATGACCTCTGAGTTTCGCACTCAATTAGGGCTGCTTCGCACCTAGGAGCGAGGCATCCTCAAATAGGTGCGAAGAGACAGGAACCGTACCACTTCTGACTGACCCAAAGTCACATTGCAAAGATAACTCGCCACGTTCTAGGAGAAAAAGGGAGGACCACGACACCATATCCATAGCCCCGACATTGCTCATCGGAAAATCCTCTTCACAATGCCTTGAAGCGGCAGCGGCGAGAAAAAAAAGCCAGTGAATACAAGCACCCCAAAAACGACCTCACCTACTTCTTCAAATCGTACCTCCACTCATTCTGGGTAGAAAGCGACCGAAGTTTCGATGACGAATAATTGCATATCAGCGATAACGATAATGGTTACATTTTTGAGCAGTTGGTTTATGAGAGTGATAAAACATGAAGAGAAGAGAGCGTCGAAAGTCAGACAAAATTATGAACAACAAACAAACAACCTACTCTCATATAGCTTCGAGATGAACAGCCCACGAAAAAAGGTTTCTAATCTGAGACTAATTAGTAAGGCTGACCTTTCCTTGAAATTGCTTTTATTTCTCAAATCAGGTCCATGATCGAGACGGATGAGGGCGCTGCTCACATCAGATTGGCAATGAAACAGGTGGAAGAGCTTGAATTTTTAGTTTACAATTTGTTTTCTGAAATTTCACAACCCTCCTTTCACAAAGGTTGTCGATGTTACGCTTTCAGTTCTTCGCCTTAAAATTAAAAAAGCTGGGTTGAGCTAGGGGTGGGGAAGAGAAGGTATTGGTTGATAATACCTATCAAGACTAGTACGTTTTCTACTCTTCGCCCTAAAACTAAAAAAAATTGGGTTGAGCTAGGAGGAGGAGAGGAGAGGTTGGGTGAATATACTAGCGAAATAAGAACTTCTGCGAAATTTTTCCGAATTTCATGGGAATTTTCCAGAACTTCAGAACTAAGAACAAATTTCCTCTTCTCATGACTTCCACGGCATGACCCCACTTTACCGAATACCACCCCCTCCACCTAGCGTACGCCCCGTCAATAGTTGGTCCTACCCTTGCGTCTATGACTCAACGGAAGTGAAGAGTCGTTATTATGTGAGTCATTTCTGGACGGAACAATAACAGGGAAATTACAAGGTCAACTCTCCCATCTACACATAAACTCAATATGGAACAGACTCATCCATTAGGTCGGCTCATGATTTTTGAGACACTTTACGTGTATTGTTGTAAAAACCTCTTTAAAATTATTGAAACTTTCCAAGATATCATGCAACTCAGCACACAAGTTCACCTATCTTACAAACCAGGCTAGCCATCCCGATTGCTCCTTGCTTTCTAAAGCTAAGATGCGAATTACTCCAAAACCTTTTTCTGACAAGGAATGCTCAATTGGTCGGTTCGGCCATTTTTAGTGGGGTGTGGCCCGCCGTATTCGTCTTGCGACGCTGAGCTCAAAGCCGCTTTCGGTATCTGCGGAACGATTCTCTGAAGGAAGTTACGAGGGTTTCTTCTCACTGTGCCTTAA
>KZ344991.1:23162-44948 GCA_002352805.1 Teladorsagia circumcincta
AGCCGCGACCAGCCGCAGGCTCACCTCAGCTTCCTCATCTCAGCGGAGTGAAGCTGCCTCTCGTGGTTCTTGGGTTGGTTCAGGGGCCAGCACTCGCTGCCGTATAGCATCGCAGGCCCCACCACAGTTCGGTACACCTTCCCTTTGAGCGTTCTGGAGCATCTTCGATCGCAGAGGATTCCAGTGGACTCCCTCCATTTCATCCATGCTGCGTTGATCCTTGCCCTCACTGCCTGGTCCACACTACCGTCAGCTGCCAGATCGCTCCCAAGGTATCGGAAGTCCCCCACTCTTTCGTGATTTCTCCATGACCGTCTACGATTGGCTCCGTTCCCTCTTCAGAGCTCAGGAACTTGGTCTTCTTGACATTCTGCCGGAGCCCACCATCCGCCAGCACTTCCTGCCATTTCTGCACCTTATTCTGAAGTTCTTCTCTGCTGTCCGCTATCAGGGCGATGTCTTCAGCGTAGAGGATGGTCTTCAGTGGTCCCTCCATGAGCCCCTTCACCAGGACATCTAGTGTTAGGAGGAAGAGGAATGGACTCAGAGCTGATCCTTGGTGCACACCAACCGCGAGGTTGACCTCATTTTCTAGACCACACGGGGTGCGTATGGCTGCCTTGGCCCCATCGTACATGTCCTCCACCAGAGAGATCAGGTGTTCTGGGACGTTCCGTTTCCTGAGCGCTCTCCACAGTACTGGTCGCGGTAGGCGGTCGAACGCCTTCTCCAGATCGAGGAAGGCGAGATAGCAGGGTCGGCGCTTCTCTCGATACTATTCCATCACTTGTCTGGCGATGAAGAGGGCATCCGTTGTTGACCTTTCTGGCATGAACCCGAACTGTTCCTGGGAGATGGGGACCAATTCCCGCAGCCTAGAGTCGACCAACCGCTCGTACAATTTCATGGTATGCGCGGTCAACTTGATTCCGCGGTAGTTGGAGCAGTCCATCGCGTCACCCCTCTGCTTGAAGATAGGGACGATAGTAGTTTTCGATCTCCACGCATCCGGCATCCCACCTTGCGCCGTGACGGCATTGAGGAATCGCGTGAGCCATCCTATTCCGTACTCTCCGAGCGCCTTTCATGCCTCGATTGGCACGATAGGGACCTCAGTGGAGGTCCCAATCACTCATTCAGCTAGGTCGGACATCCGTTTATAAAAATCGCGCTTCTTTGCATTTTTAAATTCTTTGCGGTCTACGGTGTACAATAAAAGCAGTCTTTGTTGCGGCCGCCCCACAAGTTCTGACATCTCGGTTCTCAGGAAAACCATGAAGAAACGAAACGACTGCAATACCCGGGTTGGCTCAAGAAAGATGACCAGAACGATGTAGTTCCTAAACACAATGTAGAGAGCGGTCAGATAAGAACTGCAGTTGCATAAGCACCACCACTCAAACGAACGAGAGGAGCACAGCAGAGGCAAAATCAAAAGAGCTGGTGTTAAGGGCCGAAAATGGTGATTACAAAAGCACTACTCGTTTACAGTTTGATCGACTACTAAATTCCTTACATGGGGCGGAGCTACAATCTTCAAGCTCCGTGGGTGACCGCATGAGGTCCTTGGAAGCCAACGAGGGTGAAAGGAAAAAGAAAGAGCAGCCAATCTTTATCACGATTTGGGCAAGGGTTTCACAACCGGTCCCCATCACAACTGTGTCTAAAAAGCGAATAAAACTCGATAAAGACTCGGCTAACGAATGCTTCAGTCCACCATCTATTACTGAGCTATCCACCCTTGCAAAAAAAACAATGACGTTCTTTCGAATGGAAGTAGCTTCTGCACAGGGGGCGAAAATTGTCTAAGAATGATCTCATGATACTGTTCCCGATTTCACATCCTCAAACGAATGGCTCTCGTAGCTCTCGATTTCAATCTGATAGACCATCCTATTTGAGCTATATTAGGGGACGAGCCTGCGCTAAACAACGCATCCAAATAGAGAAGCTAAAGCCTTTTCTCCGGAACGCTTCGAAGACTGCACTCTATGATGACTAGCGGGAAAGACTAGAGCTGTGTTCAAGGCGAATTCGAGCCATACTCTCGCGGCAGAGGAACTCAGAATAAATGTCATTTCTTTTAACACCTCAGTGACTGACTAGGAATTGTGTGTGACCACTTAACGATACGTCCACTTTGAAAGAAGTTGCGAGTTAAGAGACGTGTTGCAGTATTTATGGAACACCCTGTACGTCGGATACATGGAACCGGACACAAAAACTAGGGTATGCACCAAGGATGCATGAGCACCGAAAACGGAAGCACGAGGCAAGGAAAATTTGAAGTGGTGTTTCGGCGCGCTAGCAGCATAGTGGTTGGACTCCGAACCTGGACTCCGGTCTTGTCGGCATATCTGACTCCGTTGTAATCAATCTTTTGGTTCTCATTCCGAGAACGGATTTTACTATCAAGTCTCATCCTGAAGTGGGATCCTTCCGTCCGCAAAACGAGTATCCCAATGCTGAGTTTTCAAATGCTTCTTAGTTCCTACTTCACTGCTGCACCAACTAGCCCGGCTACATTCTCATTTGGCCAACATCAAAATATCGTGCGTATCTGTGCTAATAACTTGATGCAGGGTCAACCGCCCGTTCGCACCATCTGAACAAAGTGGTCGCATTTTGGTCATGGACTAGGAGGGTGGTCGCAATCCCGAGGACACGCAGTTGATTCCCGGTTGGTAAGTGGAGAGGCGGGGGGGGGGGACGAATCTTGGCGTATTCGGACCAAATAGATCCACGAAGTGCAGTGCTATGCAAGGATTGATTTCTGGAGACTGAAAATAAAAGTTTCACAGAAGCTAGGCTTTACGAGGTAGATGTTTAATAGGACTTCAGTTACGAAGCAGAATGCCTAGTTATCAACAATGCCTTCGCTACTCCACAACCAACTCTTCGAAGGAATTATAATGGCTGAAAGCTCAAAACTCGAAGTTACTGCTCGAAAACTCAAAAATGAATGTGCGAACAAGTCGTTTATTTGAAGCGACAACCCCCCTCCCCGCAAAAGTCAACATAAGGTTCTATTCATTGAGTGAGATAGAGTAGCCCATGTGCAGCACGGATGTGCCGTTGTAGCGGCGAAAGTAAGCGACAACGGCGCTAGAATCTCACGAAACTGGCTTCTGGGCACGAGTCTTAGCTTTAGAATGAATTACGTTGGCTGCGTTACCTTGCGCGATTACGTGTGAAGTGCGCCGCGTTCGAAGGGATGCTGCCTGGATTTCGATTGGTTTTACATGCGTTGGCCGTTTGATTTTTATCTTTCTTTATTTGTATTAGTGCAAATGCATTTGTATTGGTGCATGCAAGACTGCAGTTGCATTTCTTGCTAGCGCGTGCCGAGAGCTTGCGGAAATTCGAGTTTTGCTTGCATCCTTTTTCCATCCCCCTGTTTATATAAAACATTGTTTGTGTCTGTATTTTAAGGTTGTCGGAAAAGACTTTGGCCGTTTGCAAGTTTTTTCCACTTTTCTTCTTTGGCATTGTCAACAATCTAAAAATATGTGCCCACCGTGATCATCAACAAATTGTCTTCAGCAGGTGACCTGTGAAGGATTGTTTGAAAAATCCTCAGTTTTTCAAGCAAAAACTAGAAGAACTCCTTCTGGATTGGGTTAAAAGCATCAAATTCTCTCTATTTTGGTTGCTTACAGCAACACCCCCAGCAGAAGTCAACTCGACGAGTCATCCATTGGGTGGGATAGAGTAGCCCACATGAAACACAGATGTGCCGTTGTCGCGGCTCCAAAGTGCTCGACAACGGCGCTAGGGTCCTACAAGCTGGCTTTTAGCCACTAATCTTGGCCTTTAGAGGAAACGTCGGCTGCGTGTCCTTGCGCAACTGCGTGGTCCTTTCGCAATTCTGTGTGGACTGTGCCGAGCTCAAAGTAGTGCTGCCTGTATTTCATTGCTTTTTCTTGCTCTATCCGTTCAATTTTCTGATTTCATTGTTTGTTTTGATGTCTTTGTTTTTATTAGTGCTTACGTGAAGGCAATTGCATTCGAAATGCAAGCTAATTTAGACAGCTCGTCCGATACCCCGTTACTTATTTCAAAGAAAGTCCGTGTTTAACACATAACGGACCGCCGTTGTGCGCGCATTTCCGCGCCTTTTCTCATATTTTCTCGTCAGTAACCATCACTCGCTCAATAATTTGACTATCGTTGATGAACCTATTGCTTTTCGGGTCCCATAGTCCAGGCGAATGGTTTCAAAACACGATTTTTGTCAGAATAAGTCAAGCGAAAGGGGTCCATTCTTTTGTTTACGTGCATCACCATGTGATGCACTCGGTCCGTCACGTGTTAAGGGCTTCATCGTCGGTTTTCTTTGTTTCATTGCAATCAACACGGCATCCACAGCTTCATTATCGACCGCTTCTACCCACCAATTCGATCAGGGGGTGTAGTTTCAAACAGCAGTGGAGGTAGGGCAGCGGTCTGATGGCGCTGCCTGCTGAGCACAACAGGCAAGCCAGAACTTCCCATGAAGAGCTTGGAAACTCTTGCTGAACATTCTTCGCAATTTCTGAACGAGCGATGCCTGGATAATGTAAACTTGGTTTTTTTTTTCGAACAATGCAGCAAGCCCACCCATTTGCCAATACTGTTGTGCACCAATTGCATTGAAATTGCCAGTAAGAGCCCTCAGTAAAGAAGGCTTCGCCAGCTTCGAAGGTTGCCCCCAGGTAGCGGTACTAAAATCGGCGTCGGAACCCTTGGCTCTACGCGTCTGAGCAAGTGGCGCTTCCGTGTGTAGTTCACCTGAAACTCACTTCCTGTAACAACCAATCAAGCTATCGGGTCATACGAGAAAGAGGCGGAAAATCAGAATGTTCATGCAAATCTGAAGGCCTCTGAAGGCGGTCGTCAATCAGATCGCGAAGTATCCTTTTGCCATCATTTCTCTTTTTGAGGAGACCCTAAGAAACCGCCTCTGTGTTCTGCTAACTTTGGAGAGGCAATGTCATGCCCATGCACTGCATAGGAGAATGTTTATAAACAGCTTCAGAAGACAGTCGTCATTAGTATAACGAGCCGACCCAATTTGTGATTTTTTCGTGAGTTTCTTGTCGCAGGCTATCAAAATTTTACTCGTCGTGAAAGATAGTCAGGAGATGTATCTTGAGACGTGGCTTATCGCCGCGTCGCTTCCATTGACGCGCTTCCTCGGTTTAGAAACAAGAGCAGTCAGACATGATTTCAGTCAAGGACGGTTTTCTCAGTCATAGTAGTTGCGAAATACTCGTGCGACAGAAGTGCTCTGAAGAAAACCTCGCTAGGTTTTACAGTAGCGGTCAAAAGTTTGGAAACTATTTTCTTTTCGATCTAACGCAGTCATTAAGCAAGGAAGATGCCTCAAATTCCATATTATATCCAAATCAAGTGCGAAAAACGATGCCGAGCAGGAGCAGGACGACCAAAACCAAACCTCACTTTTGAAAAATACATTTTTTTCAAAAAATAGCGCGTAAAGTTTGGAAACTCTGAAATTTTAGAACGAATTCAGCACAGGCCCCCTCCAGCCCGCATGGGAACTAAGAAAATTTGTTGAGTAATTATGTAATTTTACGATGGCGTCGTTTTTCAGCAACACTGAATCAATTGTAACATCCTTTCCGGGATCTGAAGTAATATCCTACAGTCCGTTAGCTATATCAAATTGTTCGGCAGAAGTTCTACTGAAACGTGGATGGAACGATATGCCAGCTCTTCCCCATGGTGCCAACGCAGTTATATTTCAAATCTTGACTTGTTTCCTATTGTACATTACACCATCTTTTTCAGAGTTCAGTAAGGCGACAATGAGAAGGTGGGCCTGCATCGGATCATTGTCTTGATAGAAGACCCATATTTTTCTGCCAATTCTAACCATCGAATGGTAGCATTGCATTCTTCGGACTATCCTTAGGTTAGGGCCTGCCCACATTTCGCTGGGTACTAAGAAGGGACAAATCGCCTGATGGTCCAACACACCATCGTCTACGACACTGCTCCACCATTTACTGACCGCTGGAATCTGATACCTAAAATAATCCTAGTTGACAGATCACTTCAGAAAGTTCACAGCATCATTTCCAGTCTAGATTCATCCTTAAGGGCGAAAGCCAGTTGGACCATCCTGCTCTAGAAGCCCAACGATGGCTCTTTGTTGGGACATCTTCCACAATATTCGCTAGGTCCTAGCGGACGTATAGCAGCACTTGTGCTTGCGATCGACCGAGAGAAAAAACCGAAAAGGTCGTTTTCGGTAGATGGTGAAAGGGGACGGTAGAGTCTCAGAAAAAGTCCGATTTCTTTGAAAGTTTGTTTCTGTAGCTGGGCCGTTTTCTTTATAGCTGCTCGACTCTGATGAACCTAAAGTATTCCGATGATAGCAATTTTGTAGAGAATGAACTGATGAGAAACAGATTTTCTCCATAGTTCGGGCTGTGGGATTCAGCGAAAGCTTTGAAATAAAAGTAAGGTTTACCTCTCACGTGAATTCGTTTCAGAATTACATTTTGCATAATATTCTCACCAAAATTAACAAACACGTGCAAATACTGAGGAGAATAAATTATAATAACGAGGAAAACAGAAAGTTTCCAACCTTTTGCGCCCGCCAATTCTTCAAAAAAAATCGTATTTATAAATTATTTTTTGGAAAATCAGAAAATCGGGTTACGCATCGTATTTTGCTCTGAATTGGATATTACACGTACATTTGAGACAAATTCGTTGTTCATTGGCATCGCTAGATCAAAAACAAAAAAGTTTTCACTTTTTTGACCGCTACCGTACATACGTCTTGCCATGAACGCTCAACAATTATCTCTCAAAATTTTACACAGATAGATGGGAATGGCCAAAGACTTTCCCGGCAACGTACTATTTATAACGTCTCTCGAAACACATGTCTCGTTCCCATTTTCATGTGTCATGCTACCGAAGCAGTCACAGTTGGTTATCTGAAGATTCCGTATAGAACCGTCTGAAGAGCAACAGGGGTTTGTGCCTAGGCCCCCTTGCGAAGAAGTGCGTCGCAGAACTCGAAACAAAATTAGTTCGCCCATGTCAAGCATTATCTATTTTCTGGATCATACAATTCATGGTTAATTGGGTGTGATATACAGTACCGTGCAGTGAAGTATTCGTTTTCACTTTTTTGGACGTAACTCCCTCCGAACTCAAACTTTGCTCGGAATTTTTCTGATGCACATAAGTTAAAGTGATAAGGGAGGGAGTCAGTAGCAGTCTAGGTGGCTTGGAACATTTTTTTAGAATTTTTTAAATTTTTTCGTCAAACACCATTTCACTTGTTCAAACTTCAACCCTTCCAAATTTTTAAACCAGCAACACAACAGCCTGTGTAACAACAAAGATAGTAATTACAACTCAACGCTTTGTTACAAAAAGCTTTTGGTCTATGACGGCTTGACATTAGCGTGGCATGGACTTGATGGGCTTGCCGATCTTGTTCTGGGGGATGTTCTCCTATGCGGTCGTCAGTTGAGAGAACTTCTCGTGCTCCCTGTGAGCCATGGGGTCTTCAACTTGACTCTCGAGTCCATCCCATAGATCTTCGATAAGGTTGAAGTCGGGGGACCGCGATACCCACAGCAGCAAATGAACGATGTTGTCGTGGAACCACTTAGTGAACAGCTTCGATTTGTGCTTTGGGTAATTGTCCTGTTGTAAAATGAACACACTTTGGGCAGTACGGCTAGATAATAGTCTCCATGATGTTGAAGTAGATTTTGAAATCAATGTCACCCACGATATGATGAAAGGGACCAACTTCCTTGCCACAGAAGCTGCCATGCACCGTCGCCGCAAAGCTGTCACTCTTCACGGTCGGTAGCCGATGCCTCGGATGGTATCTGGTACTACATGGATGTTGCACTAACTTGATTTCATCCGCCCCAAACAGCAAAAACTTCGATTCATCACTCCAGACGACCTTTCGCCACTGCTGTTTTTGTGAGCATAAGCCCAATCGAGGGCGCCTCGCGGTCCCCGGCGGTAATCAGCGGTTTCTCCACTGGGTGATGTTCAAACCGACCAGCATCTCACAGACGACATGTACGGTGTCTACGGATAGGTTTGGACCCTCGTGGGTCGATGCTTAGTGGCGGATGTCGGCTGCAGGAGATGCAGACCACTACTTGCAAGCCGAACAATGTTTCTGTTGACAAGACGAGAAGACATTCTCGCTGCCCCTGGGTGTTTTCTGACTCCGGCAGACACGGTGTCCTTGAATCTTTCCCAGATCTTTTGAACACATCGTATTGGAACTCTTTAAAGTAGGGTAGCTTGGCTAGATTTTGAGCCTTTATGGAAGCTGCGCATGTTATCGTCGGCCCCTTCCTGCGGCAAGTCACGCACTCTCAAATGTCTTGATATGGCCTCAGTATTTCATAATGAACATGAAAATGACTCAAAACAGCAAAAACTCGCATAACCCTTCACATGAAAACTCACCAATTATGAAAAGTGGAAATGGGAATCGGCATACATTATCCGACTATGGCACCGTTTTTACTCAAAAAGGGAGCTGCTGCAACGTCACACGAGTGTAATGTCACCAATATTCGGTGCACACACTGTTTAGGTTTCACCCCAATAGCTTGAGTTCTGAGGGAGTTACGTTCAAAAAAGTGAAAACGAATACTTCACTGCACGGTACTGTATATTAGGTTGTCGGAAAAGTCTTTGGCCATTTTCATCTGTATTTTGGGAAATCTCCAGGGATGCTTCTTGAACATCCATTGTAAAGCGTATGTAAAGCTTAGTCAATGATCTCTTCGGAGCATTTCCCCGAGGGATTTCGCAGCGATATGGCCGAGAAAATCGACTCTGACTGAAAGCATGTTTGGCCACTCTTGATTCTAAAGCCCAGAAAACGCGTCAGTCGAAGCGACGCGGCAAGAGCCCTACGTCCTGCGATGGACCACCAGTGCCTTTCACGACATGGCAAACATTTGGTTGCAGATGCCAAGAAACTCGATAAGAAAGCTCAAAGTTGGTTATCCTGTTACACTGACTGAAGAGTGTCTTCTGTAATTATTTGGAAACACTCTGTGGCGCTATGCACGGTAACTGATACAGCTTTTCCACAATTATCAGAAGGCAATAGCCACTCCTTGATAGCTCGTCAAAAAGAAGAGAAATTATGGCAGACGAGATTTCGTGATCTCGGTGACAACTGCTTTCAGAAGCCTTCAGATTTTGCATGAACACATTGATTTACCTTCTGTATCTTGTTGATCCGAATACTTTGTTGATGATAGCAAGGAGTGTGTTCTTCGAGTGGACCACAGCCAAGCGCCACTGGCTCAGACGCGTAGAACCAAAGATTCTGACGTCGGTTCCAGCACTGGAACTTTAGAGGCGCCTTCAAACTTGGTTAAGCTGAAAGCGATTCGTTAACCAACAGCTCCTACTAGCGGACTGCACTGCTGTTGTAGTTCAATAATGTGGGCAAGCGGATGGGATCTCCGGCACTATGCTTGGAAAACATCAAAAAGTTCACTTCATCCAGGCAGCGACCGTCAAGGGATTTTGAAGAGAGTCCAGCAGAAGTTGTTCAGCAGATCCGACCCTAAAAGAATACCGCCTGCTTCGATTGCTGTTGATTCAACTAAAACAGGGAGAGCTTCGTGATCCGGACTACTCGAAAACGGACTTATTTGAATTTTTTGCCTTGAAAGCTCAGGATTTCTTGGCAAACGTCATCCACAAGTCACCTACTGAAAGGCAATATGTTGACGATTACGATGGGGCTTGACTGAGTGGGTCAACGAAGAAAAGTGAATTTGAAAAAAAATCGACAAATGGCCAAAAACTTTTCCGACAACCTAATAGAATAAATGTAAACAATAGGAATGGAAGCCCAGCATGCGGAGAAATGAAAAAAGGGCGTGACACAGCAAGGTACCACGTCGACCCATCTGAACTGCAGGGCCTGGCACTCTATGGTCCTATGATGCCATCAAGATATCAAAGATTGTAAAATCAAAGAGGCGGTGAGAAGCGAGATCCTTTTGTGTTCAACATAAACCACCCTTTTGGGTTCTGAAAGTTTCCTTGTTATATTATTCAATCTATTTCAACCATGTGGAGACACATAAAGAGATGGTGGAAAAATTACAGGTGCTAGAGTCCTTGACATGGTTAGATTTGAAGCTAACGCATCTAGCTACAGTATCCGCCACTATATTTTACAGTCCATATCCGAAAGCTGGGACAGGCGTGTGATCGGAAATGACGTGCCAGCAGCCGCACTTGATAAATGCCCCAGCGATAAGTTGTTTCCAACACATATCGCTGAATATCAGCAAAGCAAGCTGCCACCAGCTTATCCACGCAACTTCTAACAATTCCGGCGGCATCCACATCACTTCCGGTGACACTTCTCCTCCAACCCTCGCATATGGACTGTACGTAGAAGAAAAGACTCAGACATTCAAAAGTTATGATAGTGACCAAAGGCGGGATTGAAAATGAGGCATCATGCATGGAAAAGTCGCAGCTCAAATTCGGTCTATGATTGATCAACTTATGAGTGATACAGTTTCGATGTGCAATGTTGAAGATTTGATGTGGCGGCGCAAGGAAGAGAAACGGACCAGAGGTACGCTCAAACAGGTGCTTAATTGTCCATCACACCCAAGAAAAATTGATGAATGAAATTAGTGGTCGAATGGCGGAGCGCAGATATTGGATCTTTGCCGTATTTGCCCGCGAGAAGTGCAGTCCTTTTGCAACGGTTAGCCGAACTGTGCCCAAGAATTGGATATGCTACAGAGAGCCTGCTTTTGGACTCCTGATTTACTTACGGATGCGCAAGTCTAAAATCCAGTGTTGTCAAAAAATTCTTCGCTGAATAAATCTCCGAAGACAATTGGACTGGACGCAGTTTATAACGAAATTCGAGTGGGTCTGTAGGTAGGTATATGGGTAACCATTACGGCGATATATTTTTAGGTGTACCATTTTGGTCAGGAAAACTTCCGTCGTTCCTTAACCCGTAACGGACAGCGGCGTTTTTGCGCGAGCGAGCCTGTGTGCCGCCCGGCTTTTTTACCCCCTCTCGCGCGTGCGCCACATGGTGGCGCACGCCGGCACCCAAGGTAGGTTTTGTGCATTCTTGTACTAATGGCGCCAGAAACCATGTTATTTGTGCATATAATCACAAAGCCAAAGGGGATTTGGCTGTTGGCATCCTTATGGCCCTTCATCCTAATACGATTCCCCAGAGAGAGCAGGTTTAGTGAGCAATAGCTACTCCATGTTGAACTCCGGACATTACCAATCCGGCAACTATTGAATAGGTCTGGAAAATCTGAAAGGAGGGTTCTGAATAGGGGACCATTACCAAGCCTACAAGCATACGGAAAATTTGAAAATATGAGAGGTTCTGGTAATGACAGCACGCTATTTCACCGAGAGGGTTCAGACGAGCTTACGCCGAAAGCTGATTCGGATCATTTCGAGAAAATTCCGTGCGAGGAAGTTCTGCCCACATGTTTTATTCTCATTCCTACCGATTTAGGAGTTTTCTGTGTTTTTTCCCTTCCTAATGTTCTCACGGTATCCTCACATCTAGTTACGTGCAGATTCTAGTCATTCTTCCCAGAAATCTTTTTTCCGTTGATTTCCTTCGTTCCTTTTTTTATCGCCACGACTACCCATGATTTCTACGTTGAAGGTTCTTTATCACTGATTCGAAGTTTGTTGGTTTTGAAGTTTGGGACTAAAAACGGTGTTGAGAAGCCGGTCAATTGCTGTAAATCCCTCACAAAATCCCAGAAGTCACATAAGCGGGATCCCGTGCAGAACTCGTTACAAAATTGATCGTTATGCGGGCTTTCTATTGTTTGAAATTTTTCAAACTTATCACAAAAGTTGTCGCTATCGTTGTTAAATTGCTTTCCTTATTTTCGGAGTGTACTGAATAATTAGGAAGAAATTGCAAATGAAGGTGGGTTTATTTGGAATGTTGGAAATTCACAAACAAAGGAATTATTCCGGTCCTGGAAAGATATGATATTCCTAGAAATAATGAAGGGACAAGCCGGACGAGTTGTACGAACTTGCTTGCCCCATGGCTCCACTAAGCCGCCCTTATTTGCATTAGCCGCGATGCCGTAGTACATGCTGCGTATCATGGGGGTGTCCGAGGTATCTCGCCTGAATGTTAAGAACAGTCGCCAAACGCTGACTTTGTAGGAACCTAAGGTCAGACTTGCGCAATTTTCGGCGACAACTGCATATTGATGCTCGTAGGCTACTCTATCCCACTAACTGAATAGATTCTTTGACAAGTCTACGCTGGGGTGTTGCGTTGAATGTATCGCCATCTTCTTAACGATCACAATGATGATTGATTAGCAATACAGAGCTACCTCCATGAAGGTCACATTAATCAGTGGTTTTCGACAGAACAGTATTGATATTATACCATTATGGAGCCGCTCTATTTTGCCGATTGCAACCGTGCGATTTTAGCTGTTTTGATCAGTCGAAGGCATGCCTCGCTGACAAGCGTTACGGCAGTTTGTCGATCATCGATACTGATACCAAGAGCAACTTCTCATAACGAGGGCCAAGCGAGGGGTCGAGGAAAATTTCGAAATAGGACCAACTACGAGCGGCCGAAGTAAACTCTATCAAGAAGTCGAGTACGAAATAGTTGTTTAACTACTTCTAAATGAACGAATTTTTGATTTGAAAGAAGATTTGAAAGTCTCTTTACGAGCTTTCTAACCAGTGTGGAACTTACAAAAGTCAATACGATGTGTTCAGTTTCGGTTGATTAACGAGGAAAATCGGTGATGAGTGCGAGTTTTCAAACTTTCCGAAGCCATAACATCCTACAAATTTATCAACTCTCCAAAGTTAATTTGTCATCAAAAACTAGAAGATTTGCTCTATTCAAAGGTCGCTAGACTAGCTCATCACAATCACTATCTGAAAAATGGCCACATCGAGGATTTTCGCAAAATTAACGAGGAAAATTCATGGTGAGTGCGAGTTTTTACATTCCCCAAAACCATAACATCCTTAAAAGTTATCGAATCTCAATTGCAAATACGTCATCATAAACTAGAAGAATTACGCTATTCAACGACTGTTAAAGCTGCTCATAATTTCAGTATTCGAAAAATAGTCACGTCGAGGGTTTTTGCCCGAGAGCCACCGAAAGGTATTTTTCGCCGCATTGGCTTTCTTTCAACAACTATAGCTCCTTTCAGGGGCAGTTGTGTACAGAAGTGGAAGAAAGTTCGGAATCCTTGCGCTTTTCTCTTCCGAATGGAAGTAAAATTATTTAGCGTATTTCAACTTCAACAGTCCCTGCTTATGAATTTGACGGCAAAGACTGTATTTTCTTGTTGAAAAGCGGACCTCTCCCTAATAATTCACATGGAAACTTTCGGAAACCTCTTGATTTTCTCCTGAACCGATATTTTTCCTCAGGAAGCCATAGGTAAAGCGCGCGCTATTGATTAGGCCCACCCAGGAACGCGCCGGGTGCTTCACATCCCTTCATAATCGTGGCTCATTTGGAAGATAAAACATTCGTCAGAGGTTGTGAATTTGGAATTCTTTACATTGTCGTAATAAATCACTGAGGTAGCGTAAAATTACAACGCAGCTTGAACCATGAGTACTCCATGTGTGCGGAATAAGGCGAGAATTATTATTGGAAGTACTGGCTCGCGCTACTTGCAGTTTGCACGGCATGATCACTTCTCGAGGTTTGTTTTTTTTCGAGTCCTCCGACTGCTTTCATCCTCACAGCGGGCCAAATACGGCCTCCTGTCGACCTGTCGAGGATTCCCCAACGCACGCTTGACCCTGCCCTAGACGACGGGAAAGGAACATCGACAATGGCAAACTCCTAGTGGAACAACACTAGAATGATAGCTTTTTATCTTCTGGTGATAATTCCATCTGAATGAAACCATGCACATGTTTGAATGAGATGACCCATACTCGATGGTGTCACTTTTTCCCCAGAAGATCTCCTGCACTTCCAAGCAGACTCTATTGAGGCGTGTGGTGTATTTCGGATAATCCTAACTCCTTCATCGTTCATGATGACTGTCACAACAGCACGAACTTGGAAAATTTCCAAAAATTCGTAGCAATTTGCAGAAATTTCCCTAAAATTTTTGCAACCCATATCAGTTAGGCGCGCGACTCCATCGCACAAAATACGAGGCCCCTGCCTGGCTGGGCAAGATGGACGCTTGGCTATATTTGCAAGCAGGGTGAATAACGGTCGAGGAATTCCTCGACCATGGCTCTCTGCTGTGCGAGAGTAGTGTCGAGAGTTAATGTACGCGCGGAGGGTACAGACGGCTCACAGGTGTCGAGTGATGTGAGCGCGGGAGAGCGTGAGAGAACAAGCTAAAATCCTCGACGAGCCGTTGCTGTCTCCTCGAGCGATTTTTACCCTATTTGCAAGTCGCACATGCAAATTGTTAGGAACGCCGAAAAAATAACGAACGATTTCGTCTCCGTATATATTTTACACTATATTAGCGCACAAAACACTTTATTTCACTACACAATAAAATCTGACCTGCTGCAACCATCCGCACACAATGTGAGTTGTTGGTTCATTTTTCAGCATGAACACCGAAAGACCGTACAGCGGTAAGCAATCTATCGTAGGTTAGGTTTGACAAAAAACGAGACGGGAATGACTGAAGAAACGACCTAGGAGTGAGTTCGAAATATTAGGAAAGCCGTGCTCAATCTCTCGCAGTACTTTTGATCATATTCCAGTGATACACCAAGATAATCGTGGATAGAAAAAAGCATTGATGGAGGGGAAAGCTTCAATGTTGGAGGTGAAACAGTTCTTACATAATCACCTGTGAAGAAGAGACGAGTAACAGTAGGTAACAAAGAAGTTTCCACCCAAGTGCTCCTTCTCATTTATAATTTCTATTGATAAAGTTGAATAAACCTGGCAAATAGTATTAGCGCGAAGAAAGTTAGAGTAACTATAAAAGAGTACATGGCGAGCGATTATATAGACTCATACATATAAAATGTATAGGGAAAGAAACCGGTGAACCCGCCTGCCTATTTTACCGAACCAGTGGGAGAGACTAGGTCGTAGGATCGTCATGTGAACTAGATTTGAAAATTAGATGTAAAATTTCATGCGAGGAGCTTCGCAAGACCAGAACAGAGCATGACGAAGTATGTACCCATTATTGAAACACAGGTGGAACAATTGGACGCTTCTAATCCTGCTATCGGGGACTATTTAGAAGAACGAAGTATTGTTCAAACAAGAATAATATGCAGTTCGGCCGAGGAGTAACAGCAAAGTGAGTACAAAGTCTATTCCGAACCCAATAGGACATGAACAAGGCGAGCGTGCAGGCGCGACCTCGAGCTCTTTCCCAAATGTCCTTCTTCAGCTCGAATTAACTTTGGTGCTTCAATGAGACTTGATATGCGGAGCAGTTCATCTCGCGTCCGAATCGACATCAAGGACGTCATTCCGAAATAACCCAACTAGGACTTCGTAGCTCGTGTGGAAGAACGCACGCATGACTAAAATACGCGCGCTCTGTCTCCGGACATCATAACTGACCACATTCAGGTAGACTTGCACGAATGATGAGACCGGCGCTATCGCAACATATGGGAGAACCCTCTCCGGCTAACCCTAGGAGGGAGAAGAACTCACGCACCATTGAGACCCTATTCCCTCGCCTAAAACTTAGTCCCTATTTCAATAGTAAAGATATGCTGCACGCGGTTTCAAATGCATTCCCACCATAATGCCCCGCATCTTGCGATAGCGCCGTGAGACCTAATCGAGTAACTTTTCAAAACTGCTGCGTACGAAAAGTTTGTATCGGGAGCACCATAGAACTGCCCACGTTGTTTCGGAATCACAATCTGAGCCTCCAGCAGCCGTGTTGATAGAACGGGAGAATTGCTAACGGAATGACAAAAACAGCTTGGAATGGCTACAGCTGAGAATCACTCAAGACCGGGAACGTGATGAGAACCAGTGAAAACATGGGACGGAATGAGGGGAGCTTACTTAGTAAGTACGAGAAGAACAGGAACACTGTTAAACTAGGTGTACAAACACTTAATCTATATACAATCCTAGTTATGAGCGTCGATGTAGTAGCAGTATAAGAAGATATCGCCTCTGTTTACGAGCGCGCAACTAGAAGAATGTAGTGAAACATCAGTGTGCAGTTAACACAATTACACAATTCTTATAAATCGAAATTTTCCTTGGCATAATGCCAGCAATTCGAGCTCAATTAAGCTGATACTATTTTTCGACAAGTGAATTGCCCGTGGAGTTTCTTTTTTTCGCGATGTCTTTTGAAATTACCACACAATAAATATCACCTAAAATTGTGGCTAATATGCCCATTGTGAATGAAAAGAGAACTATACCGACCCTCTCAATGAACAAACAAAAGAAAATATTGCCATCCGGACTTATGGTGAGCGCCATTTCATGAGGATGGCAGTGTCGCGACTATGGCGTCACGACGACACACGGATACGTACTCTATCCACACAAAAGCGAAAATTCAATAATGGAATGTCTTTGATGATAGATCGATGATGGCTACGTTGGAAGTTGACTGAATAGGGCAGGAGCAGTATTTGGAGCAAGCAAACACAAAAAGCATCATCCTCAGAGGAATGCGTCACCCTCCTCGTCAGAATCGCCGAGCGCTTCAGGCGTCGATTTGCCATGGGTGGCGTCCAACGACGACGGTACACCCAATGGACCACACTGTGAGCCTTCACTGGCGACAGCTCGCACCTGTGACGATGTCGCACCACGACGACTTTTCTTCGCTTTCTTGAGCATTTGCGCCTAAAAAGCCACAGTTAGCACACTCGAGCCAAGCGCGCACAATAAGCTTCAATTCACATGTTCATACATATCACGACGTCATGTGATGAGCAAAATCGGCATCGGCTGAGGTTTGCTCAAGAAGCGCACACCCCCTTCAGCCCAGCATTTCCATGACGTCGTCATACATGACGTACAACGAACCTTATCGATGAGCACGAACACCACCAATACGAGTTTCACTCACGACAAAACATTTGCATTTATAATACGACAACATATAGTAGCGTTCGGTTCATCCGGTTATGTACAGTGTTATTTACAGAAGGAGTACTGTGAAATGGAAGTTGAGCTAACCTTTAACGCCGATTTCAGGATAGTGATGGTACCCGGAGGCTGTATGTGAGGCTCGCCGTCTACTTGCACAGGCCATTCTTCATGTGTAGTTATGCGAATCTGTAGAAACTACTGTTCCTTTGAAACGAATATAAAACACTATTAAGCAATGGATATCTCCTTACACTTCCTCCTTGAGCAATACGGGTACCAGCGGCTAGCTTCGATTGTATGAGACCCAAACGTGACACGTCAGAAATGCCTACCACCTGAACAAAGGGGACAATTATTAAACTTCGAAAAATTTTGAAATTCTAGCTCAAACAGCCTTACCTCCAGAAGACCGTCATAATGTGTCGGCTTTTGGAACGGGCTTTCTTCTTTGGCAGTACCCCAGGGATTAGCACCGCTTCCCCAACTCAACAGATTCAGGACAACTATGCCTTCTATGTTCGGCAGTTCAACAGGACGGCCATCAACCTGAAAATGAAAGCTGACCTAGAGAAAACGAGCCAGTTTTCTTTTAGCTGTAACTAACTCGGCCAGAGAGGAACGCATTTGCCTCAAATTCACGGAGTAATGTGACTCTTCAGAATCCGGAATCATGGTTGAAAAATGTTTTTTTTTTTCAGAAATGGAGCGACAAAAGTTTGAGAGCTTCTTTTTCCTTCGTCATTATGGTTTCAAATTTTCGATTGTGAATATTTTTGTTAATCGTTCGTTCAACTATAGAATATTATTCGATATTGCGGAATTGGTGTTTCGGCATGTGGCGAAGGTTACCGCAAGCGTGACCGGTCCTGGGATCAAATCCTGGGTAATGCGCCAGCTAGGGCAACCAAGCTTTCCTTTCTCCGGTACCGGCTAATTGGTACCAGACTCGTCTGGAAGATAAAAAAAAACCAACAAGTTCATCGGCAGGACTCACCAGTGATAGCACGCATTTCGTAGGCGGATGGATGGCATAGATCCGCTTACCAACAGGTTCAACCTTCCGCTGTACGAATTCATATTTTTCGTATTTTTTTTTCGTACTTGTGCACTATGATTTATAAAGGGGGCCTCGATGGGGCCCTTCACCACCATCAGCCTTGACTTGATCTCCCATTTGACCCACGCCCCTCGTTCCACCCCTTACCACAATTCTCACCACTGGTTGTTTCTATATTATAAGTATTAGTATTTGAGTCTGACAATGAGACTAGTCAAACCAAACTGCGCCAAACGGAGGAAATTGAGAGAGGTATAGGCTCAAAAACCAGGAAAAAATCGGAAAAGGAAATTTTAGTATTTTGACCACTTAACGCATCTTTAATGAAATTCTGCAGCAATACGAGGAAACGGCTCTACCCTTCCGCTACAGCTTCCATTACCAGTATCCCTCTAAAGTACCTAATACGATCCCTATCGTTAAATTTCGCACAATGGACAGTTGACCCTCCCAACCATGTGACAATGTGAGCAGCGTGACCATTGGTTTGATTATAAAAAGTTGTTACCTCGACTTCAATGCGCTTCCACAGATCTTTGCAGGACCTTTCGAAGAACATCTTCCGCAAACCAATTTTTGCGTACTGCGTCTTGTTGAACAGTCGGGATTGGAACTTCTCCGGATTAGCGTCACGCTAAATCGAAACTTGAACTGTGAACTGTGAATACACATAAAAGGTTACGATTATGATAGAAACTGATGGGAAACTAGTGAGACAATGAGGCAACAGCTGTGAAAGTTGCGCCATTGTCGACCAGTGAACGGTGAATAAGCTTCGGACCAATAGAAAACTGCCGTCTGCAGTGGGAAAAGGCTATCAGTCATGGATGTGACGTGTTAGGTGGGCGGGTGTACGAGATAAGACAGGATAGGTGCAGTTGCATGAAAAAAGATGAAAAAGAGAGATAATGAGCATACTAAACGATGACGAACGGCTCTGAAAATAATGACTGTGCAGATATTCACCTTGTTGTGGAATTTTAAGCATACATCAGCGTCGATACCGATTCCGAAATAGTTGTTCATAATGATCATGCTTGTTTGATCCTCGGGATTGCTCATCGTTTGATCTGTTTCAGCTGGATTTGCAGCAGATGCCTGAAGCAACTCAACCATACATTCCGCGAGAAGCAATTCATAACTTATTTTCAAAGGTAGCGATCATGATGGTTAAAGAGTTGTGCGGTTCTGATGACGTCACTGAATGTACTCAGACTGAGAGAGATGTGGATGGGTTTCAAAACTCTGTTTCAAAAACAAAAATTGGTAGGTTCCCGCTGAGTCAACTCGAGCTCGCCGCTTTTGCAAGGAAACGCGTCACTTGCCGTTCGTCCTTTCAGAGGTCAATCTTTACTTCGAAGCAGGTATACTTTTCCTTCATGAATAACCTACTAAATTGTTTTAGCTTGCAGTTGCTCAATGACGTCATCAAAACCCACCACCCTCAGCCTTTATGATCACTGTCTTTGAGTCAACTTGATGCAATTACTATCTTATCCACGACGGCTGGAGTAGGGTGTTGCTTTGATGATGCCATTGAGCGTCGTTGGCGGTTTTGACCTTCAGCGCTCTGGAAGTGTGACTGGGATCGACTCTTAACGGCCTTACATCAATGAGGCTCAATGACGCCATCAAAACCGCATCACCCTCAGCCTTCATGATCACTCTCTTCAAGTCAAAATGCTTCAGTTATTACCTTATTTTATTCGCACGCCTCTTCCCCTCTTTGAATCTGCTTCTTCCCTTGGCACTACCACTGTAGCAATGGATAAAATTGGAAGTAAATCTCAGGGAAACCATTGGTTGAATACAAAGCAGCTCGCCCACTTCTTTACCAGCAGACCGGGGCAGTTACGACATTGATGAATCAATTTGAGAGCTTTAAGAATGCCATTGCATGAGACTTGTGTGGACCCCCCCCCTTTCCAACCGAATACTCAACCATGAAAAAAACTATTTTCTACTCACTTCCTCAATCCCTCATCAACTCGCACTCATAGTCTCACCAGACCGGAACAATACCTTTAGAATTGGTCATTACAAACGACGAAGCTACTATGGGTATGAACTGAATGATTGATCTCAACAAACTGATGGTGACATATAAGAAATCTCAAGAGCTTACCTGATTTGGAGGCTGACTGCGTTCTTCTTCATGGAAAACTACGGCCCATCTATCCAAGCGAACTTCATCAGCTTCTATGACGTCCTAGAAGAATTGCAATGACATGACGTTATATCGCCCTGGCGAATAAATCACATGAACGAAAGCGAAGCATACCTTGAGTATGTCTAGCGGATTTTCCTCACCAGTGTAACCACCACCCCAGCGAAGAACTCGGGCGAGATCATTGCCTGTTCCCAATGGGACAATGCCACATGGAGGAGAAAAACAGGCAGCATCCTAGAATTTGCTCATTTAGCACATTTGCTTGAATAAGGTGGACATGCTAGCCAGACTCATAAGCGCGCTGGCACACGGGACCACGTTACTTGCGGGCTAGCAGTAAAAAGGGTGTGTTTAGTTACGGTACATATCCCAAGGTTGGGATGGGCGTGAGAGCGGAAGTGACGTGACTGCTGCCGCACTCGATAGAAGCTGCGTGGATAAGTTGTTGCCAGCATTCTTCGCTGATATCCAGCAATGTGTGTTGGAAGCAGCTTATCCACGCAGCTTCTATCAAGTGCGACGGAAGCCACGTCACTCCCGCTTACACGCCCACCCTGACTTTGGGATATGGATCAGGGTGAATAACGGTTGAGGAAAACCTCGACAGGGGGGTCGTACTTGCCAGGGTGGGTCATGGGGGGTCGTAGCTGTGAGAGTCTACAGGGGTCGTAAAGAATGGTACGTCTTTCACCTAATTATGCGTCGCTCGGAGGTGCGAGGAAACGTTAATTAGGTGCGAAAACTTAGCGAGTAAATGCAAAGCAACCTCATTAAAGGACGAAGCCATAGATGACACCACACCACCCAAACAACCGCATTGGTCAAGTAGAAACGGCAATGAATTGGGAAGAAATATTTAAAAAAAGCGGATCACAATGCCCGTTACCACCAATCATCTATTATTAGTTAGTTATAACTGAAAAGCTTAAATTTTGGTATTTAGATACAAAACCTACTACTTCTAAATACAACTGAAGACTTCTACAATGAAACAAAGCAAAAGGAGTAATTTGAATCGAGAAGGGTTGAATGCGATGAGCATCTTACGTGTCTAGCTAAATGTTACTATTCTCCCTCAAGTCAGCTACAGTTATAACTTTGTCTTCCTCCTGTACCTCTTCCCGATACGATTTTGCGAGACCTACGGAATCACCTTGAGGTAAGTCGTTGACAGGTAGTTGACCTATCACAGAGGCAGGCCATATGCAACGGTGAGCTTCAATGTGGTGTTTTCATGCCTCCTCGTGCACCTCCCAGTTCTTCTTAGTTTTCAAACTTTACGTTTTATGTAACCTCTCACACATTTTCCCCGCAGCAATACTTCTCTCCATTCTTGAACCACCCTAGCTGCAGAGGGTCGACAGCGAGCACATCAGTGGCATCGTGGTGCAGTTAGGAGGAGAAGTGTGTACCGCAGGAAAAAACGAGGATGCGCGGAAA
>KZ344991.1:45352-57248 GCA_002352805.1 Teladorsagia circumcincta
CCTCGACGCAAATATCTCCTCAGGAAAGAGGCCTGGGAAGAAGCTAGATATACTATCAGAAAGCGCAAACCTTCCGCTTTCCGAAATTGTATTCACTTTTTTGGGTGCTCAAGAAATCAGAGAGATATTGCCTTTTGAGTGCCGAAAACTCGCATGAAAATTTTCGCGTCCTCGACGCTACCTCGACGGAATTCGAGAGACCTTCTCTCCTTGCATTGAAGCCTTTCAGAGCAATTTCAATACAGTCTGGCAGTAGCTGGCCTAGCTCTATCTAATCCGACCACTTGCTTTTCAAAACGTCTGAAAATGGGGAAATGGGACCTTTTTATAGAGGGTGTACTTTCCGGTGGTTTTGAGAGAGGCATCAGCAAATCTGACCCAGAGACAAACCGCGCAGCAGCTGTCGTGGAATCGGCCGTTGGTCGATACAGGCTGTTGTGATGCTTTCTCAAACATTCGCATTGGCATGACAACTCTTTGTGAGATTGCAAAAACTCTCTCCGGTCAGGAGTTGAACCTGGGTCTCGCATATGAGAGACGCGGATGCTCACCATTACACTACCACTACTCTCCGTTGGCGGAAGAGAATCAAATAGTAGAGGTCGTGCCAAGACCTTGATTTTAGGGGGGGGGGTCGTACTTCTGCGACCACGTCCTCGACACGATTTTCAAGAACTTCAATATTGCTTGAGGTACACATTTGCATCGGTGAACTAGCAGCCACGCAACGATTCAGATTTAATGAATGAGTTTCACTTCAAATGTTCAGGTAACCACAAAAGTGCTTTTGGCTTCACTGTGAAAAAAACCGCAGCCATCCAGCCAAATAAAACATCGACCAGGGTAATAAAGAGGAACCCGTGAAAAAGGATCGGTCAAGGTCGTGCTTGAGATTTTTTTTATATTAAAGCACGCCCCATGATCCAACTGGGGTGGTTCTTGCACACGAATAAGGTAGTAATGGTGCGGAACGCGACAGCTAAGAAAAAGGGAAAAGAATCTGTCGAAAACTTCAGAATTGAAGGCATGCTCACCTTCGTAATGCCGCTGTGATAAGGCAATGTGAGATGCGCAGAGAGAAAAGTATGAGGCGAGAGGGCGCAACAGAAGAGAGGTCGCCAGACGGCATCCTACTGCGCACGGGGTACACTGCAGCTGCTGCAGCCGACTTTGCAAGTCTCTAGTGAGTGTCCTCGTCGGACGATCCATGCATGAGAGCGCCAAATTTGCGATTGACGTGTAGGGGTCTAACCTACAAATCGAAGGAAATTGTTCACACGACTGCGACTGCTTACTGCTTGGGTTGTGCCTTTAATAATTTTTAGGCACCTCCTATGTCACCGCACGACCCCTTTTATGACATCTTTATCCCGTCAGTAGCGTCTTTCTTTCAGAAAAAGTTAAAGCTGTGAAACACCTCCTGGTAACCTTGAGTCGCTTTATCCATATCACCGTGAGTTTGACGAGAAATTTACCTGCTTAGCGATATCCAGACACTGGAGCACCCATCCTATTGTGCCATCACCGCCACACGCGAGGATCTTGTATTTCGGAATGTTCCGAAATACGTAAAGCCTTAAAACAAATCTTTTTAGTAGATCGGAGAATAGCGAACTGGCTGAACAACGTACCCAACAAGCGGTCCACCCTTTAGGACATCAAATACTTGAAAAGGGTTAAGGAGTTTGCGGAAGGATTGAATGAGCTCTGTTCCTTGACAACCGCCGCTTTTTACGTTGACAAGTACCAACAGTGGTTCGGAGTCAGGCGGTAGCATATGGGGCTGAACAAACAGCAGTTGGTTAATGGTTCAACAAATAAAACACTGGACAAATTTGAAAATTGATTGTAAAGCGTCGGATTAGGTTACGAAAAAAAAACTAGCAATCTACTGCCAGTAACCTGCACGTTAGGAAGACATAGAACGATCAACTTCTTGTCTTCATAGATCGCATTTTGAAGACGTTGCACAGCAGCTGTTGCTGCTTTTGGTGTGTTGAAGGTGATCACAAGTGAACCGTATTCGAAGTAAATCGGTCCTATTGCGGTGAATGGCTTTTCTAAACAAGTACATGGCAATAAATTTCGAATTTATCACTCCAAGAAATTACACTAGATGCAATACTGAAATTTCAGAAAGAACAATACTGATGTCTGAAAACAACAGGTTCAATTTCAAAAAGAACAGTACTTAAGTATTCCAATAAACGTTGAATCACTCATTTCAGAGTAAGCTGTCAATTGATTACGTCCCTTTCAAAGTTCATATGAGTTCAAGTTTTTCAAGTTTAAGTTCTACGACGAAAGAAAAAATCGCAAAAAAAATTATGCAAATTATTAGAATTCGCCACAAACTCGGATTTTATTCCGAATTCGAAAGAAGTTTCTAGTAAATTTAGCTATCATAGCGAGTTACGGAACAAGCTGCCAAATGCTGTAATCTTTTCAAAAGCACCTTGTTAGGTCTCCCAGTCCGGCTAGTCTGAAGACATTGTAGGACTCTATAGAACGATACGATCTAGGTCGTTCTTATAATGAGTGCGCCTCTTTTTGGCATATTTCAATAACTTGCTGAGTCATTAGCGTCATGCTCACAAGTTACCATATAATTTAGAGAGCTGCTATTTTTGGTTGCCAGAGTTCCACGATAGGAAGTGACAAAAACCAGCACAAGGTGCAACCAGTTGATGCACATCATGGAATTATCACTAGCCAAAAAGAACTTCAACTCAAAGCGAGAGATTACGATAGGATTGATTGGGTTCATAGTTAAGGTGAGGGTGCTGAATAATGCCTTGGTGGCGAGAAAAGCAAAGAAATTCGTCAAGAACGCACAAAATGGGACCCCTTTCTTTGCTCGTAGACCTCAGATATGGAAGAGCCAGCAACCAACTAGGGGTCGTTTTCGTGCATTAACCCGATAGTGCCATCAAGCCAACTAGCTCCATGCTTTGATTTATAGCACATTTCACGGAAAAGTCTTAAGGTATGGCCGTTCCAAAAGAAATACCACTCCTAAATTATAATCGAACGGTAGAGCTGCAATGGATGGGGCACAGGCGGAGGTGGAGCTCAGGGAGGATTGGCAAGCCCCGTGCGCTTGCAACCCGTGCCTCTTGAGCAGCGAAAAGATCATAAATCGCTTACTCTGGCCCACGACTACTGTTTAATCTGGTGCATGTACTTCCATGCTGCACACACACTTTATCGTAATCTCTCGCTTCAAGGCGCTCACCATCACCCTTTAGGGGTATTCAAAACAGGACATTAGAAACCGAACCGTAAGTGGCACTAGGACTAAGCTCAGAGAAGGGAACAAACGCCAGGAAGAGAATGGTTGCTCACATCTCTGAATTCCTTCTCCTCCCCAAGGCTCAGCCCCAAGTTTTGGAAGTGGACCACTCACTTCAATGTCCCCCCCCCTTAACAGCATGAGCGCCCAACTTAACACTATTTTTCACAGAGCCGAAAACCTATAGAAATAATAGTACATACCTTTGGCCCCTAGTAGCTTGAGTAGTATACGTTCATACTGTCGTTGCGCAAGAGATACTGGAAGATTTCCAACGAATACAGCATGATCATGTGGATCTTCTTTCTCTTGCACATAAAACCGCACGACATGGTAGCGACGTAAGGAATCCTTGAAAATTGAAGGTTTATAACAATCGAGCAAGGCGGAGGTAAATTTATTGCCGGTATTGGAACAGAAAGTCACAGTACTTCCAATAGCAAACGTTGCTGACTTAGCCACGTAAGGAGAAGAAAAAATGACTTGAAAACACCCCCTCGAAATGGAAGTTAGTAAAGCTCAGCACGAGAAATGAAAATGAGCTCCACTTTCCCGACCTACCCTATGAGGTGCACGGAAATTTCGAAAGGGCATAGCTGTTACACTAAATTAGGTACTTCTCTCCAATCCAGGCCTCTTAATTCCCTATAGCATCAATCAAAGGGTCCGCAGAGGTACGGGCTCCTACTGATCTCCAAATTTCAAACGTTCCAAGCTAAGTTAAAATGTGAACATTTGGCAATGGATATGTGTAGAGGTTACGGCTGGGAAGATACAAATGAAAGAAAGATATTCGACAGATCTTCGTGGTTAAAGAGAAAATGAGAGACAAATTTTGATGCACTTTACCCGACAATTCGTAACTGCCTTAAAGCAACAGTGTCAGCAGGGTCGGCGTGGCCGGCATCGGCTGCAATCCCCTCGGCCAATTCTGACCCCGAACACTTCGAACCTGCTCAGCTCCTTTCCTAACGACTTTCCATGGTAAGTCTTTGTTCAGTCGCACTTCTTGACTAGGGGCTAAACAGCTTCGAAGTGTGCATGGTCGGAATCGGCCGAGGGGATTGCAGCCGATGCCGGCCACGCCCACCCTGCTGACATTGTTGCTTTGACATGCCCTTAAAAATCAGAACACATCAATTTCAGGACACTACCAGTGCATGTATGATCAGTGTACATATGTGCTGCCAGTTGTGCACCCGCTTGTAGTTGGTTTCCTTAGGAACACAAACAGCTTCTTGGCATAAAACTATTCGATATTCCTCTCAGCTAGAACGTTGCTCAAAGACAGTGGTCATGATGGCTGAAGGGCGCTACGGTTTTGATGATGTCGTTGAGCATATTGGTGGACGGGCGTTAGGAGCCACTTCCAACCAATCCCACCACGCTCAGGGTTTGGTCAAACGAAGACTTTGACGAACAATGAGTAATGTGGTTCGCAGTCAAAAGGTGGGTTGAATCGACTCTACCAGTTTTCTACTAATCCGTCGAGGTTTGGCCCATCTTGAAGTGGGCCACAGCAGCTGACTTTACAGTATGCGCCCTGCCCTAACAGCTGTGATACAGGGCTGGAATTATGTTGAAGATGTAAGCAGAGTCGCCCTCCCTTCCCATGATGTGGTCTGACGATGCGCTTTATTTCGTGGCAAAGCTTGTGACGATGCGCTTTATTTCATGGCAAAACCAGTGAATTAAGCCCTCTTAAGTAGGAGATTCATGTTCACTTAGGTAGAAAGTGTGGTGTTTCCGAACCCGTAAAGTGCGCGAAAAGAGAACAAGGGCGTTGACACAGTACTTAAATCAGTGCTGTTACTTTCAACATGTTATACGCAGCGAGGTGCTTGAGTTTCGCTCGCTGCTAAGCCTTCCCACTTATTCTCCCTCCTGGTCCAGCGCCTGCTCATCCTAGCCTCAGAAAATTAGACTTTCAACTTCATTATTTTCGGGGGTTTTATTTACTTTTTTCCCCGTGGCGCTCATCACTTTTCGTCCACACCAATTAATTATGTGCACACTTTTCGGCAAAACAGCATCACGTGGAGTGCCCTCCCCCCATCCTCCTCGATGTCCTGTTGCGGTCCAACTTTCACAATTTGCACGATCTTTGTAGACTTTTCATTATTTTCTCACTTAGGTAGAGCATTGTCTCGTAAACAAAGAAAATAAACAAAGAAAAAAATTCAAGTGTTCAAACCTTGCGGAGATTCCGAACAAGTTGCAGCATGTTCTCTTGGAAATTACATGTTCGCTCGGCGACACCGCGATCTAGTGATACTTCAATGAGATTGTACCTAAAAAAAAGCTTTTGAAACGAGTTTTTTTTCCCGAATAAGACGACATTTGTCTGAGTTTTCTAGAATCACCTGTTCCAGGTTGTTGGGTCGAGACCAAAGTTTTGCAATGCATCTGCGAGAGCATCTTGAACCAACGTATCCTTATTTACAGTTAACGTACAGAACGTCACAGGAACCCTAAAATCACCCGATAACGGTCAACGCACGTGACAAGTTGAGAAAAAAATGTGTGCACCTTTGATATTTTTTCGACTATGGTTTCCATAACTTAGAAACAATTTAAAAATAACCAACCCACCTTAACCAACCACCGTATAGTTTAACAACATCCTTATCGGGATCATCTTTGTACCTAAGAAATATTTGTGCACGTCGTCCCTCTGGCCGCTTCACGTTCCGCAACGGCACGGGGTCTTCTAGCGTTTCCTCCTCACCAGCTGGATAAAAGTAATTTGAGCGTTAACAACTGTAGCATAGCTAGTACATAATACATTAAAAACCAAGTATGAAATATATTAAATAGAGCTACTTGTTGGCTGTACAAGTTCAAATCGAAATTTATTTTCATTTCGAGGGGGGGGGGGGGGTCGGTGGGCACACCGTAGATTACCAATAAGCCAAATTTCAGAATATAGATCCCAGTGCTACTATGATCGCTTTCAATAGACAAAGTAACCTTAGAAAGATAGGGACATCCAGAATGAGGCCTGGCGTAAAGAATAACCTCCAGAAACCAGTATATGTTAGCTCAGTTTTATTACGCTCCCGGAAGGTTGATCCCATTCACCCAACATGGGAGATAGAAGGGCTGATTAGCCTCACAAGGTACGATCCATGAATCCTGAGACGGCTAATATCCCCTTACTATCTCTTTCTTCTTTCAATGTGCTTCTAATAATGAGAGCGCCAGATTTCGTAGTGTCAACGCGAAGCTGGGTCGATTCGTGGAAAACGGTGTCCTAGATTCAATGTTGACATACTGACCATAGAGTGATCCGCATTTGGATCACACTTCTTAAGCTGCGTGCGATGGCACAATCCAAATTTTTCATATACTTTTCCATCTACTCCTACTTATTTTATAACTCGTAAACATCGTTTCATGTTCCTCTCAGCTTAGGATTCCAAAAACACACACTGTGGGAGCGCAGGGATCCCTTAACAATCACGGCAGCCGCGATCACAAAATCCCTCCGGTCCACGCTGTGCAAGAGTTCGAAACATACGTCTGCAAGGCGGCCTACAGTGGGCGGAGCACGCCTACAGTGGGCGGGACACGCGCAGAATTGAGCGGTGCCGACGGTAAAAGCTTTGAGTTCGGTTACGAAGAGCCCTGAAATGGGTGAAGGTGTGCAATGAGCTGCTAAGTCCCTAGAGACCCGCTTACAGAGAGCGGAGCGTTCTTTGAGTAGACGGTGCTTGATGAAATATCCATAGCTCGGTTAGAGGACGGCTCACAGAGCAGGAAAGTGGGTATAGGAGAGCAATATCTGAGACATCGCCAACACACCTGAAATGGCTGAAGTCCGCCTACAGTGGATGGAGTGTGGCTTAGCTTTGCGGTGTTTATTGAAGTCCTCATATTCCGGTCCAGAGAAGTGCCGGACACCAAGTAAAAAATTGGGTAGAGGTTGAAGAAAGAGGGGAGGGTAAATAAATGGTGGGTAGGGCGTACACCGGGGCAGGCGTACTTTGCCACGAAACCATAGCTAGGTCCCAACAGGGCTCAGAACCGGCAAAAAAGTGGGTAGAGGTTGGCGAATAAAGAGAGGTAAAGCAATATTGCGGGGCGGAGCAGTACCGACGTGGGCGTGATTTGCCACAAAGCATTCTAGTTAGGTTCTAAGAGAGCCGGAGATCGGGAAAAGGTTGATAAAGGGTGGCGAAGGAAGGTGGTCTAAAGGGTGGCGAAGGAAGGTGGTCGAATATCGATGGCCCTGTTTTATACCAATGTAGTCCCGTGTAATGCACGCAAATGCGTGGGCGGCAAATTGGTATCACATATAAACCAGAGTTTGTTTGCCTGACCATTCGCCATATTTGTAAGGTCACCAAAATTTTGGGACACTTGCACGAACCTGGAGATAGCGGGTGAAGTTTGAGATGGGTAGCGCGAGAGCCACGCTGTACGGAGCAGACAAGGACTATGGGAAATACCGTCCACGGTTGGCGAGGCATGCACTCAACTGGGGATGCGGGCGTCAAAGTTGAACAAGTCGTTTTCGGAGACCATAGGCAACAGTGGACTGAGAAACCTGTGGAACAATAAACCCATCGCACCGTGGACCGGCTTCTGCGATCGTTTTGGGGCCATAGGGATTATTTGAAGTCGATTCACGATGCAAATCGTGATCGTGAACGAAGCTCCACGGCTGGCAAGAGAAGGTGCGCTCCTGTACGCCACGCCCACTTCGACCCTGCAGAGATTGTTGCTTCAAGTTTCATTGAAGTCCACCGCGTGGTGCGCGCGATAGCGTCCAAAGCAAAACTGGTACTGCCAGAAAGCACAACGAAGCTGTTGTCCCTAGTGAGACTATGAAGCACAATTCCTAGTCGGACTACGTCCTTCCCTCAGTACGGAGTATAAGCAAATGAAAAAAGAATAAGAGCAGTGACGTTCACAGTGCAGCGGAGTTAGGGACAAATCGAATTTGGATTTATGAAACTAAAGCTTGTCGAGAACAAACATACCATCGCTGACTACTTGTGTTACATAGTAGTTGTCTGGATTATCAGTGATGTGAAAACGTCGAAGAGCAGTATCCTGAAAAAAAAACTATTCAAAGGCAGCGATATTACGATAAAGAGAGAGCGCACGAGGAAGCGTATTCATCACACGAACTAGTTACTTGACCGTCAAGAAGGCGAGGTGTGGCACCTTCACAAGAAAAAGCGCGATGGTTGCTGAGCCAGGGCCTCGAAAGCCCTCCGTACCCAAAAGCGATCCGCCCACTAATCTAGTCAGTGATTTGGACGAGCGGCTTGCCAGCGGCGGCACATCTGATGCAACTCGATGGCTGCATGGCTTGGCATGCTGCCATCAAACGCAATGCGGTGAACTCGTTCATACGTCAGTTTTCCGAGCTGTTACCCGTTGATGAGTGAAGACCAATTTCCGAAAAAGGGGGTCCCGTTTCGCGTTTTCCTTACGGATTCTCCGCTTTTTTCGCCGCCGGCGTACCACTGAGCACCCTACGTCCCACGTCCCTCTGACCCCCCCCCCTGAGAATATCGTAATCGCTGCCTTTAATATTTCCATTAACAAAAGGTCCCGACACTTTCGAAGATGACATGGGAGGATCAACGACTGAAGCAGGCTCTCATATGAGAATGCCTGGGTTATTGTGTCGAGCAATAAAAGTAGTTGCTTCGGCATACGAATAATAGAAGAAATCAAAGAAAAATTACCAGGAATCCCGAATATCACATTGCGCGCTATTCATTGGGTGAAATTACGCCTAGGCCCTATGGGGTTCTCATTGGTGAAATCCCCATCCTCTACTGTGTTTTGCCATACCAAAAGGCTTATGTAATAAGAATTTCGTAAAGGCAGGGTGCAAACCGCTCACACGACTAGCGCGCAGTGTGGTTTCAAAGGCAAAACGGGCGATACAGTCGATGTTCCAGAAAGAGAAAGATGGGTAGTGAGTAGAGAGGGTTGAGCAGGGTTCAAGTGCATAGACGACAAATGGCGCTTTCGCGGCAGAGAGCATTCTATCAGCAAAGTTAAAAGGTGTAAAAAGTATTCAGCGGAACCTAGTCATACCGTACCATGGACATGTTGTGTGATTTTCTTCTTCGAATACAAAATTCGTGCTTGTTTTTTAACACGCTGAGGACAGCGTGACGCGGTAACGCGTCCCATCATGCACACCTTGTAGGACGTTGTGACGCGGCTACGAGTCCTCATTCTATAGATCATATAGTAATGTAAGTATGAACGCTGTGGTCCATGGATTGGTTAGATATGCTTCAGTTCAGATGGGGGAAGCTAGAATCGACGACGCTGCGCGCATGTTGCCTACACCCTCTCAACAAAATAGTGCGAACGCACAGCTTCTAATTGTCACGCAATTAGGGCTTCCCCTCCGCTATCTTGGGCTAAGTTTATTGCACCTGGTTCACGGATTCATTTTCTGCGACAACGATACCACCATCTCTGGAATCGGAAGTTCGAAACACTCAGACAGGCTTTGTGGTGCGTCAAAATCTGATGCCTACTTCCAGCTACCAATGTATCTTGTTTCGTTGCATTCCGAATTGAGTTCCAAAAGCGCACCTTGTGGGACAGCGTGACGCGGTAACGCGTCACTGAAATCGCGGCCGCCAAACAGCTAATGTTCCACGAGGTGAAAAAAGCCGAAACAGCTCTGTCGTCGTAGCAACATAACCACCATCTGGCATCTCCACATTCACATTTCAACGGTATCGCTTATCGCAAAATTTGTCTTTGAAGGCTTTTACGAGGAAGGCTTTCAGTACATGCCCAGCTTTCTCGAAACGCTTTCTTGCACGATGCAGCGGTACTTGCGTGGAACTCAGAGCTGTAGTTTGTTTTTGCTGAGCGGGCCCTCTGAATGCCAAGAGGGGTGAGGAAGTTGCGACAGTGATTCGAACGCTCGTGGTGACAAACTTTTTTGCATTTTCGACTAGCGCTTGCATGATGTCGCAAAATGCTACCCGTGACCACTGGTGGATCTCATACCACAGTCAGGACCATTAGAAACCCATATAGGTAGGTTTTGACCAAAAACTGGAAAAAAGAAGCCAGTGAGCCTTTTTATCCCCTCTTGGGCATTCAGAGGGCCCTCAGGAAAAATGAACCACAGTTCTGAAATCCATGCACGCACCCCTATAATATTCAAAAAATCGTTCGTAAAAGCTTGCATTCCCTGAAATACCTCCCTGGTTAGCTGTTAGATTGCATTCTTTCTAGGCGGGTAGACGCATTTTGACCCACCCTTCTTCCTTAGCAAAACGTGTATTTAACGAACAGTCCTGCCGATAACCCTGCTAACAATATGTACGGGCGGAAGCAACATAGCTCAAAAGGAAGACAGGAGTCGATCTGAGAAGTGACATACTCGAATCTGTTGAACAGTAGCAGTTTTGGGGACGCTGGCCGTTCTGCAGACTTGGGCACGAAGAGACGAATTGCCATCGAAAACTCGTAGTATTTCCGAGTCTTCTCGTTCTTTCAATTCTTCGCCCGATGATGACACGTCATCTGCTTGAATTTTCGATGGCGAAGATACTGAAATAGTTACTTAAAGTATGTGCGGAAAGTATTTGGTGCTATTCCACATCTACAGCCATTCATAACATGGGAACTAATTTGTAGGACCTAACCTCCAGCTCTAAGAAGAGTGGAGGAAGAAAAATAACCAAGAAATCAAAGGCGAGAGAGAGAGGATTTAATTCGAACTTAGGAGAACAAAGAGGATCAAAACTAACATATCCATGCCTTCAAGCAAGGTCAACATAAAAGAAATTAGAGAAGCGAAGTAAACTATCGAGAATTGCCTTATGGCCGCAGAAACTAACAACGTTGCTTAGGACAGTTATAGAACCCCCTCCCCATTCTATTGGCAATAACTATTAGCGTTTCTTCCCTACGATTTTACTCTTTTCCTTCTCTTACCATTTACTACTGGATAGGCAATTCGAATCAAATGCCTCTATGTCGATGCTCTATAAATGTCAATGTTGGGAGACCCTTTCAAATGAAAAGAAGTCGAAGGCATGAAGAAGTGACCGCGACTCAAGGGCAGGTGGCGGGATCGGATTGTGCTCTTTTATTCGAAATAAACACGAAGTGCAATGAGGAACCTTATTGGGGAGGAAACCACAAAGCGTCAAAGACGACAGAAAAATTTCGCAGCCCCCCTTACAAAAATTAAGCCGTTGGCTATTTTAACTGAAATTTCGCTCGTGAAATTGGCCGTGATATGACGGAGAGACACTGTGCTGTGAGGAGAGGGAAACGCGAGAAAGCATGTTGTACGTGAGAGGGCGCAGACGCCTCGTATGCCGCAAATGATAAGGATGGTAGCAGGGCAACACACAATTCACCTAGTCACCCTTGTTTGTCTGCCAGTGTGCCCGTAGGGTGGGCGCCCTGGGAACAAACGCTGTTCGGGTAAGTACCACCATTTTTTGCAGAAGGGGGCGCTCCTGATGCTCATCATCTTACCCTTCTCATCAGGCGACCTAGGCTAAACCTGTTGGCATTTATGGGAGAATGCCCGAACTAACAAGGTAGGTCTTTCAGCACGTGGAGCGCTTTTCCAAAATGGTTTCTTGCACTTTG